>CM065702.1:39912428-39920921 GCA_017654935.2 Phymorhynchus buccinoides | reverse complement strand
TCAATTTCATGACCTTATGTGAATATGTAGAAGTCACGTATATGTCTATTATTATGGTCTCGTTGTATAATGACCCACGCGCTGTGATTACAGAGAAAATGGATACAGAGAGACTCAGACTCAGACTCAGACTCAGACTCAGATACTTTATTTTACAAGGATAAGAATTTAGGCTGGGCCTATTCTTTCATTCTGTCCTTGACAGAGAGAGAGAGAGAGAGAGAGAGAGAGAGAGAGAGAGAGAGAGAGAGAGAGAGAGAGAGAGAGAGAGAGAGAGAGAGAGAGAGAGAGAGAGAGAGAGAGAGAGAGAGAGAGAGAGTTCTGACAATTGTAATAATATTATTGGGCCTTGATGTTTCGACATTGTAATGGGGCAAACAGACAGACAGACACATGGACAGACAGACAAAGATAAGGGATCAAAAAAGATATGCAGAGTACTAAACATAGTAATAATATTCAGCCGTGAGGTTGTGATATACTATGTTGAAGAGATAACACGAACGTTCCAAAAATGGTAGTAATTTTGAGGCCTTCATGCGAAAATTGTAGTAATTTGTGGTCATCTCTCGCAAATAGTTGTAAGGTTTTGCCTTTTAAAAAATGTAGTAATTTGGGGCATTGTTTCAGAAAATTGTGGTGATAATATGCCTACTGTTTTGGCACAATAAAGAGAGTGACAGGGGAGAGAGAGAGAGAGGGAGAGAGAGAGAGAGAGAGAGAGAGAGAGAGAGAGAGAGAGAGAGAGAGAGAGAGAGAGAGAGAGAGAGAGAGAGAGAGAGAGAGAGAGAGAGAGAGAGAGAGAGAGAGGGTGGGAGTCAGAGAGTTCTGACAATTGTAATACTATTATTGGGCCTTGAGTCTTAGACATTGTAAAGGGGCAAACAGACAGACAGACACATGGAGATAAGGCAAAGATAAGGGATCAGAAAATATATGCAGAGTACTAAACATAGTAGTAGTAAATTCAGCCGTGAGGTTGTGATACACTACTTGAAGAGAGAACACGGAAGTTCCAAAAATGGTAGTAATTTTGAGGCCTTCATGCGAAAATTGTAGTAATTTTGAGGCCTTCATGCGAAAATTGTAGTAATTTTGAGGCCTTCATGCGAAAATTGTAGTAAGGTTGTAAGGTTTTGCCTTTAAAAAAATGTATATGCCTTCTGTTTTGGCACAATAAAGAGAGTGACAGGGAGAGAGAGAAGGCAAAGAGAGAGAGAGAGAGAGAGAGAGAGAGAGAGAGAGAGAGAGAGAGAGAGAGAGAGAGAGAGAGAGAGAGAGAACTCAGAACTCAGAACATTGTTAATGATTATGCCAGGTGAGGGGAAGGGGTGTCGGTGTAGATACAATGATCATTCATAGAATAACGAAAAGAAAAATAAACATAAAAAGTAAACAATAATGTTTGGTATGTTGGTATGTCTATAACACCGGAAAGTGCTGGAAAATACCTGGAAATGACGACAATACCGGAAAATGACGAATGGTGAATGCAGAATGGTCACAACATACGGAAAAATACCGAATGGTGAAGGCAGAATGATCAAAACACGGAATGGTAGGGCTGAATTATGAAAATATTTTGCAGAAACCCCCAATAATTATCACAATCAAATAAAATTGACGATTAGCAAAGTGATTAACACGGTACCGATGACATATTTCTGTAGTTCGGCTATCCCGCACACTAGAATAGAATTCACGTCATACTGCATCATATCGATGTGTTTACAAACAAAACAGCGCGCGCATACGTACACATACAAACACTTCGGCGCTCAACATAAATCAAAGAACTCAATGAGTAGATGTCAATTATGTTTAAGTAGACGCGGTTTTGTGGCATCACACACCGTTCTCACAGGCTGAGATTGTCACAGAGCACATAGCTACCTAGGCCTGGGCCATGTGTTGTTTTTAATTTTAATACATTTTCCGGCATTCACCTTTCGGCATTTTCCAGCATTTTCCTGTGTGTTTTGGCATTTTCCGGCATTCACCTGTCGGCATTTTCCGGTATATCCGGTGTTTAGACACACCCATAATGATCGCACCTAACCCAAAATAAACCAACCAAGAGAACACATATCAAGGCATAAGATAGGGAAGTGGAAGGAACAATACATAAATGTTATGAAGTACTATGAGCAGCGACATAAACTATTGTCAGCTGTTGTATTTTGATATTAACAACAAATTACCATGTGCAATAATTAAGTGAGGAATGGGAGGAAATAATGTTATACTTATACACATTTCATTCATCTCCCTATGTGTGTGTGTGTGTGTGAGAGAGAGAGAGAGAGAGAGAGAGAGAGAGAGAGAGAGAGAGAGAGAGAGAGAGAGAGAGAGAGAGAGAGAGAGAGAGAGAGACAGAGACAGAGAGACAGAGACAGAGAGAAACAGACAGAGACACAGATAGAGAGAGAAAAAGAGAGAACGAGAAAGAGAGAGATCGAATGAGGACAGACAGTCAGTCAAACTGACAAACAGACAGGGAAAGAGACAGACAGACCAACAGACAGACAACGTTTTCTATATTGTAAAGAAAAATGATTGGGGGGGGGGGGGGGAGGTGGGGGGGGAGGGAGTGGGGGGCGGGGGGGGGGGGGGGGGGGGGTGTTGTGTGTGGGGAAGGGGGGGGGGGGGGGGGGGGGGGATTCAGACAGACAGTCAGTCAGACAGATAGAGTGATCTGAGATAGCGATGAATATGATATGTTAAAAAGCCAATAAAATAAACTGAAATTAGTCATTCTGGTGCTGGTGGGTGTGATTTTATTATTGTGATCTGTGTCATTTGTTTACTGTGTGCTTTAAAAAAAAATCTGTGTGCTTGGGTAAGTCAATGCTTAATTACTTTTTTTGCCTCTTTTACAAATGCAAACACTTTTCTTCGTTAATTAAGGTATTTCAGCACTGATCCAAAAATGCATGCATCTGTCTGATAATAATCTGAAACTCATCCTCTAGCCCAGACATCAAGAATAGCAGCTGGCCCCTTTAATATCTAGTCATCATAGTCAAAAATGAAAGACTGATATACAGTTCATTTTTTGTATTCTTAATATTTGCAATACAACATGAGTTAAGATGTGACAAGATGATATGGCATAACATGAAATATGATGTCACAAGACTACATAAAAGAAATAACAAAAGTAGGTGACGTGAGACTGCATGGTAGTGGTCAAGATAACATGAAATGAGCAAATAAAAACTGATGTTATATAACAATTTTTAAGTCATGCATTACAAAATAAGACAAAACAAAAGTGGATCACAAATGAAAAGAAATAGCATACATATATTTTTCTAATTAATATGTAAATTTATTAAATAGCTAACTAGTTAAGTCAATTAATTAATTAATAAATCAACTAATTTATTAATTGATCTACCATGTCAGTTTGTGGTTTCTGACTACGCAGGTCACATTATGAGAGGGGATTGCAGCTATTCTAGACAGTTGGACCAAAATGTGTTTGTAAAGAGATGCAAAACAAAGGTTCGTCCTCATTCTTTAATGCAAAAGAAATATTATGACAGCTGGCATCCAATCCCGTTGGCTGTAGCACAAATAAAAACAAACGCACAAGTAAATAAATATATTAATAGATAGACAGATAGATAGATAGGTAGACAGACAGATATAGACAGATAGATAAATAGGTAACAAAATAAATGAATGAATAAATAAATGAATAGCTCAACCAGCCAGCCAACAGACAAAGAAATACATAAATTAAGAAAACAAAACTTTAAAAAAAAACAATACAAAAAATAGCAAACATTTAAGCAAAGAAATAAACTAAGGAAGACAGAAAAGATAACAGATAATGATATAAATGTTCTAACTAAGATGAAATATTTCATAAATTATAATTTGTTAAAGATTTATGAATAATTTTGATAAAGATAAATTTTGTGTAAGAACAGGGAAAGTGGAATGTAGTAACAATATGGCGGCCACAAAATTACTACATTCAAATTTTGTAGTTAAACGGAACCCTCGGCGTAGTTAAGATAGCCCCGTCCCCAAATTCATCAGAGGGGAGATCGTTACTACAATTCACGTACATAAGGCCGCATTTAACTACGCATGTAAGAACACACACACATACACACACACATACACACACACACACATACACACACACACACACACACACACACACACACACTGGCAAACACAGGCCCCACACAGATACATCAAACAGACACATACAAAGGTACGCACACATCCATGTGCGACACATGCGCTTCTTGCACACCTGTAGCATAGAACTCAGTAAGAACAGGACAACCTGCTTTTAAAAGAATTAACATTATTTAATACACCTAAAAAGAGAGCTGTGTTTCAACAGAACACGCGAGTCACTGCAGCTAATCCCACACTACTTAAACTGCTTATTCTAATATTTAACCTATCTATTAGGCCTATAGTAGAATTGTAGAAGCCTGTTAAAAGCTATGTGTGTGTGTGTGTGTGTGCGCGCGCGCGTGTGTGTGCTTGTGTGTGTGTGCATGCGTGAGTGTGTACATGCGTGCGCGCGTGCGTGCGTGTATATATATATATATATGTGTGTGTGTGTGTGTGTGTGTGTGTGTGAGAGAGAGAGAGAGAGAGAGAGAGAGAGAGAGAGAGAGAGAGAGAGAGAGAGAAAACGAAATTTAATTTAACCAGGGAAATGTGAGATAAGGAATGCATTGCTTTTTTCCCCACCCAGCCCTGAGAGAGAGAGAGAGAGAGAGAGAGAGAGAGAGAGAGAGAGAGAGAGAGAGAGAGAGAGAGAGAGAGAGAGTATGAAATGGTTTATTGCGATTGGCTTTTAGGCCTCGTGGCAAATAGGGGTGGGGTGGGGGGTGGGGGTGGGGGGGTAAGTGTGCCTACAAATGAACAGGGAGAGAGAGAGAGAGAGGGAGAGAAAGAGATATAATCGTCGCTGTCCGACGCTAACCGCGTAGCTACACAATCAGTGATTTTACAGGAGCATAAAAAACCATGTTGTCATCTGCTACAATATTCCCATTTGATATACGCTTAACTCTTCTTTACCGATGAGTAAACATGTGACAATAAAAGTTGCATTAACACCCAAAATTTTCGTGATAATTCAGTTACACGGTTAGTGCATTGTTGCCACAATGGGAGATACGACAGCTGCCGGCAGTTACACGATTAGTGTGACAGTTACACGCTTATCGCGTCAAAACCAGCGATAACCAGCCACATACACGATGATTTCCGCGGTATCATGTGACAAATTTGAGCATTTTCATTGGTCGCAGACACCAGATATTTATAGAAAACCTGTGCGAGGTCACTGGAAGGGGTTTCAGTGAAAAATCTATTTTTGTCAAATTTTGTACATACGCGGTTAGCGTCGGACAGCGACTTTAGTAGATATAAAGATGGTGGGAACGATCCTGGAGGCAATGCCCGGAGGCAACGCAACACCAGTAAAGTCCCGATTTTTAAAAATAATGAAATTCTGCTTAACGTCCTCTGGTCTGGAACAGGCACATATGGGACATTAGTAGATATAAAGATGGTGGGAACGGTCCTGGAGGCAATGCCCGGAGGCAGTGCAACACCAGGAAAGTCCCGAATTGTTTTAATAATGAAATTCTGCTTAACGTCCTCCAGTCTTGAACAGACACATTATGGGACATTAGTAGATATAAAGATGGTGGGAACGGTCCTGGAGGCAATGCCCGGAGGCAGTGCAACACCAGGAAAGTCCCGAATTTTTTAGCAATACTTTAAAAAAAATGAAAATCCGTTTAACGTCATTTTTTTTATATAATAATTAATTAACATTATGTTCATTGTTTTACTTAGTTGCGGTTGTAGGTAAAATTGTATAGTAAGAATAATTATAAATTCCTATTTTTCCTGTAAAGTAGTTAGCATTCTCAGCATTCCTCTTTTATATCATAATTACTAGAGGTGGGGATGGAGGGGGGACCGGTTTGATCCGAAAAACCGGTGCTAAACTTTCGCGGTTCGAAAAACCGGTTCGAGTTGCTGTTAACTGTGTTTTTAAACTGCAAGTAAGTTATTTGATCAAAAAACCCACAATCACCACTAACTGTGTAAAATAAAAGTAAAAGATTGTGCTGGTTTACTTTTTGTCCCAATGGGGGACAGACAGTGTATGAGCAAGTACATAGAGAGATCTCTTTCGAATAATGGAATTCTCGTCAGTGTGTATATCTGCTAACAAACACTATCTTGTGGATCAACCCCAACAGGAAGACATTTCTGATAAAAGAATGGTGTCTTCTCTGTACTAGGCCGAAAAGTCCACAATTTAAGCAAACCAGCACAAGGTGAAAAGAAAAATGAAGAACATTTGGGGTAAAATACATGTTATTAAAATGCGGTAATAGCGATTTGAAAAATGTAATACATGTGGGTAGAAAGAGCCAACCACTGAGGTGATCCTCTAATTAAAGGGATGCAAGTAAACCTTGTAGTGTAGCTACTCCCTGAACCCAACATGCAAAGAGCTGGAAAGTCAGTGCATGAAGAGTTGGCAGTGGATCCAGTGAAAGCAAGTTTTTCTTAGAATAACGCATTATTTCAGAAAAATAACACTGATTCTCAGCGCAGATTGGTTGTTTGTAAGCCAAGAGTAGCTGTTTCTAGTTTGTGGTGGTCTATGGCTTTGACTTTGACTTTGAGTGTTGAGTTGAGTGTGTGTGTGTGTGTGTGTGTCATAAGTCATAAGTTTCTTTATTGTGTATGTGTGCGCGTGCGTGCGTGTGTGGGAATATTCTGACAAATAAATATGTGTTTGCATAGGTCAAACTAGTGATGCGAGTACTGGCTCAAAAAACCGGTTAGGAGAGGGTAAACCGGTTTAGATTATTGAACCGGTTCTCAACTCTAATAATTACCCGCCGCTTTTCAAAGAGGGATGCAGCGTGTTTAAAGGATAAATAAACCCTGTTTGGGATGAAAAATCGTTTTAAATCGCTTATCTGTATTAAACAGCTTTATTGTTTGTGGCACAAGCCACAAACCTGAAAGAAAAGTACAGACAGAAAAAAAGCACTTGGGCATAAAGTAACATTTCAGTTGTCTTATCTACAGTCCTTAGGTATGGTGTACTGAACAGAGCACATGAATCTTCATTTTAAAGCGTACAAAATAATAAACATACGTAATACAGACACTACAACAGACACGACGAGTATGCGGTGCCTCTTTCGATGAGCATAAGTAGGATAAATAGTTTTAAATGTTTTCCAAAAGATATAAAAAGTTACGAAATGGTGCAGAGATAACATTCTGGTTTACAGATAAAAATTATTGAAAAGCCAGGGGAGGCGACTCAGTGTATGTAATGATTGGAGTGGTACAAATAGACCGCTGGGCTGCAGTCTTGTGGAGTGAAAGTGTTTGATCAAAAATTGTGTGTGTGAAGAGCATAATCACTTTTGCTCTGGTTTCCTAGAAATCAAACCATCAAATCGGCGATTCCTCCCTCCTTGGCGGAGGTGCTGGAAGTCAAATTATTTCAGTGAAAGAGAAGGCACGTGCCTTCTCTTTTTCTAATGGCCGCCTGAGTCGCTTAGACCAAATCACGAAATTCCACAATACAAGCATTTTTATTTACAGTTTACCAAAAGGAGTTTCGCTCACAACAAAGGAAATAGCTCATTTTTTTTTTTTTTTTTTTTTTTTTTTTTTTTTTACTGCACTGCAAAGAAGAAAAAGCTTCAACCACTCTGAGTGTCCTGCACCCACCCCGTCCAAAATGGCTTCTCTCTCCGGCAACTCCGCCAAGGAGGAATCGCCGTTTCGACAGTTTGATTTCTAGGAAACCAGAGCAAAGTGAGTATTCCGACCCTTGAAAACGCTGTCTTTCTGGCGATCTCGACGTGTTTCTTGCTAAAACAAAAACCCAACCTCATCCGTCACGGTGTCCCTTTCAGGCAAAAATCGAGTTATTTTCTTGCTTTTCACCCTAGTATAAGGTACATGTTTGGGCAGAGGGGGTGGGTGGGGTGGGGGTTCCGGAACCCCCCCCCCCCTCAGATCCGCCCCCGCACACTGCATAGTAACGCGTTACAAAGGACAGGCGTTGTACAGCATAGTGTTACCGGGGTCGTGTGTCCCCGTTTATTTTGTGTCAATCTCATTTTGCCCCTGTCTCTTTGTGTCCCTATATGATATGTTACAGTAAATGTACAAAGCCAGCAAATTTGAAAATTCCCTAAAATGTTCAGGGAATTTGCAAATTTCCTGTTTCACTCAGGGATTTTGCAAATGTTCTATTTTTTCCCCATGCAAATTTCCTGATTTGGAGGTCCATAAAATTGGCAAATTTACTGAAATAACAATTTGAGACAACCGTAAGCCAAGAAATTAGAAAATGTACTGAATTAGTGTGTGTGTGTGTGTGTGTGTGTGTGTGTGTGTGTGTGTGTGTGTGTGTGTGTGTGTGTATTATTATTATTAGGTATTAGGTAATTTATAGTC
>CM065702.1:39892428-39899928 GCA_017654935.2 Phymorhynchus buccinoides | reverse complement strand
GTCTCTATGTGTCCCCGTCTCTATGTGTCCCCCTCTCTATGTGTCCCCCTCTCTATGTGTCCCCCTCTCTATGTGTCCCCTGTCTATGTGTCCCCCTCTCTATGTGTCCCCGTCTCTATGTGTCCCCGTCTCTATGTGTCCCCCTCTCTATGTGTCCCCCTCTCTATGTGTCCCCCTCTCTATGTGTCCCCGTCTCTATGTGTCCCCGTCTCTATGTGTCCCCCTCTCTATGTGTCCCCCTCTCTATGTGTCCCCGTCTCTATGTGTCCCCCTCCTATGTGTCCTCTCTATGTGTCCCCGTCTCTATGTGTCCCCCTCTCTATGTGTCCCCCTCTCTATGTGTCCCCCTCTCTATGTGTCCCCCTCTCTATGTGTCCCCTCTCTATGTGTCCCCCTCTCTATGTGTCCCCCTCTCTATGTGTCCCCCCTCTCTATGTGTCCCTGTCTCTATGTGTCCCGTCTCTATGTGTCCCCTCTCTATGTGTCCCCGTCTCTATGTGTCCCCCGTCTCTATGTGTCCCCGTCTCTATGTGTCCCCCTCTCTATGTGTCCCCCTCTCTATGTGTCCCCGTCTCTATGTGTCCCCCTCTCTATGTGTCCCCGTCTCTATGTGTCCCCCTCTCTATGTGTCCCCGTCTCTATGTGTCCCCCTCTCTATGTGTCCCCGTTTCTATGTGTCCCCCTCTCTATGTGTCCCCCTCTCTATGTGTCCCCCTCTCTATGTGTCCCCGTCTCTATGTGTCTCTATGTGTCCCCGTCTCTATGTGTCCCCCTCTCTATGTGTCCCCGTCTCTATGTGTCACCCCCCCCTCTCTATGTGTCCCCCTCTCTATGTGTCCCCGTCTCTATGTGTCCCCGTCTCTATGTGTCCCCGTCTCTATGTGTCCCCGTCTCTATGTGTCCCCGTCTCTATGTGTCCCCCTCTCTATGTGTCCCTGTCTCTATGTGTCCCCCCGTCTCTATGTGTCACCGTCTCTATGTGTCCCCGTCTCTATGTGTCCCCGTCTCTATGTGTCCCCCGTCTCTATGTGTCCCCCGTCTCTATGTGTCTCCCTCTCTATGTGTCCCTCTCTATGTGTCCCCCTCTCTATGTGTCCCCCCTCTCTATGTGTCCCCGTCTCTATGTGTCCCCCCTCTCTATGTGTCCCCCTCTCTATATGTCCCCTCTCTATGTGTCCCCGTCTCTATGTGTCCCCGTCTCTATGTGTCCCCCTCTCTATGTGTCCCCTCTCTATGTGTCCCCTGTCTCTATGTGTCCCCTCTCTCTATGTGTCCCCCTCTCTCTCTATGTGTCCCCCTCTCTATGTGTCCCCTCCCTATGTGTCTCCCGTCTCTATGTGTCACCGTCTCTATGTGTCCCCCCTCTCTATGTGTCCCCGTCTCTATGTGTCCCCCTCTCTATGTGTCCCCGTCTCTATGTGTCCCCCTCTCTATGTGTCCCCCTCTCTATGTGTCCCCCTCTCTATGTGTCACCACTTTCGTCTCTATGTGTCCCCGTCTCTATGTGTCCCCGTCTCTATGTGTCCCCGTCTCTATGTGTCCCCGTCTCTATGTGTCCCCGTCTCTATGTGTCCCCCGTCTCTATGTGTCCCCGTCTCTATGTGTGTCCCCGTCTCTATGTGTCCCCCTCTCTATGTGTCCCCGTCTCTATGTGTCCCCGTCTCTATGTGTCCCCGTCTCTATGTGTCCCCCCTCTCTATGTGTCCCCCTCTCTATGTGTCCCCCTCTCTATGTGTCCCCCTCTCTATGTGTCCCCCTCTCTATGTGTCCCCCTCTCTATGTGTCCCTCTCTATGTCTCCCTCTCTATGTGTCCCCCTCTCTATGTGTGTCTCTATGTGTCCCCCTCTCTATGTGTCCCCCTCTCTATGTGTCCCCCTCTCTATGTCTCCCGTCTCTATGTGCCCCCCTCTCTATGTGTCTCCCTCTCTATGTGTCCCCCTCTCTATGTGTCCCCCTCTCTATGTGTCCCCCTCTCTATGTGTCCCCCTCCCTATGTGTCCCCTCTCTCTATGTGTCCCCCTCTCTATGTGTCCCCCTCTCTATGTGTCCCCCTCTCTATGTGTCCCCTCTCTATGTGTCCCCCCTCTCTATGTGTCCCCGTCTCTATGTGTCCCCGTCTCTATGTGTCTCCCGTCTCTATGTGTCCCGTCTCTATGTGTCCCCCGTCTCTATGTGTCCCCCTCTCTATGTGTCCCCTTTTCTCTATGTGTCCCCGTCTCTATGTGTCCCCCTCTCTATGTCCCCCCGTCTCTATGTGTCCCCCTCTCTCTATGTGTCCCCCTCTCTATGTGTCCCCTCTCTATGTGTCTCCCTCTCTATGTGTCCCTCTCTATGTGTCCCCCTCTCTATGTGTCCCCCTCTCTATGTGTCTCCCTCTCTATGTGTCTCCCTCTCTATGTGTCCCCCTCTCTATGTGTCCCCTCTCTATGTGTCCCCCTCTCTATGTGTCCCCCTCTCTATGTGTCCCCCTCTCTATGTGTCCCCGTCTCTATGTGTCCCCCTCTCTATGTGTCTCCCTCTCTATGTGTCCCCCTCTCTATGTGTCCCCCTCTCTATGTGTCCCCCTCTCTATGTGTCCCCCTCTCTATGTGTCCCCCTCTCTATGTGTCCCCCTCTCTATGTGTCCCTCTCTATGTGTCCCCCTCTCTATGTGTCCCCGTCTCAATGTGTCCCCGTCTCAATGCACCCTGGACGTCCCAATGTGAATCAATCTTGATGTGTAGTTTTTTGGCCTCAAGAAGAATAATTTACTTAGCTTATGCGTGGGGCTTTTAAAAACAAATGACACACCCCCCGTCCCTATAACACGTTTTGTACCCCCCCAAAACGTTTTTTACATGCACTGAAAACAGTGTTATAGCAGCAACTAGTGAAAACTCTATGATGTCCCCCGTCTCTGTATGTGTCGCCATCTCAATCCGATTTATTTCATTTTGATCCGATTTATTTATTGATCCGATTTATTTAGACAGTCGAGTTTCAGGTCAATCACAGCTCACACATTCGAATTGTACCTAGTGAATCGAATCGCACGCAGCGTCGCAGGTCCTTATAATACGGTCCCTCAGATTAAGGTTTATAATGGTTGGGTTAGGAATAGCACACCTGTTTACTCTACTCTTTTCCAGTAGTAGGGGAAGACGGGGTAAAGAGCGCATGGGCGGGTAAGAAGCCCACCCCAATTATCTCATGAAATAAAGAACATTTCAGTCAAATTTGCCCATGAGACGAATGCTAGACATTTAACGCTCGTCTCATGGGCAAAATGAGACTGAAATTTGCTTCATTTCATGAGATAATTGGGGGGGCTTCTTACCCGCCCATGCGCTTTTTACCCCGTCTTCCCCTAGTAGTCTACTCAATTTGGACCTCTGCAACTCTTGAAAACTGACAATAATGCTCGTTAATTCTTGATTGCTACCCATTTTCAGTGAACAGTGTTTGATGGTTTAATGAATAGGGTAAGACGGGGTAAAACGCCCATAGGCGGGTAAGAAGCCCATGCCAATTATCTCATGAAATAAAGAAATTCTCAGTCACATTTTGCCCATGAGACGAGTGTTAATGTTTAGCATTCGTCTCATGGGCAAATTTGACTGAAATTTGCTTTATTTCATGAGATAATTGGTATGGGCTTCTTACCCGCCCATGGGCTTTTTACCCCGTCTTCCCCTACAATTGCACATTTTGCACCAACACTACTCATTCCAGCTACCCAGACTACTCAAGACTGGTGTAGGGGTGTAAACAGGTCTGGAATAGTGCTATGGGGTGATGTTAGTGTCTGGGTTAAGGCTATGGTTAGGGATAGGGTTAGGCCGTGTACACACATAAACGGATATTCCATGCGGAAAACCCGTGCGCGATCCATAAATAAGTGAAACAAAGAAGGGAAAAGATTTGCGCACGTGTCCGAATTTCCCCTATATGCGTAAACTTTTATCCTTCATTCTTCCACTTATTTTGGGTTTTCCGTACGGAACTCACGCGTCTAATGTGTACCCGGCCTTAGGATTAGGATGAAGGAAAAGACGGAGAGGTAATATAAGACTTGTACACATAGAGAGATGCGGACACATAAAGACGGGTAGATATAGAGACGGGGACACATAAAGACGGGTACATAAAATTATAGAGACGGGGACACATAAAGACGGGTACATATAGAGACGGGGACACATAAAGACGGGTACATAGAGAGAGACGGGGACACATAAAGACGGGTAGATATAGAGAGACGGGGACACATAAAGACGGGTACATATAGAGACGGGGACACATAAAGACGGGTACATATAGAGAGACGGGGACACATAAAGACGGGTACATATAGAGACGGGGACACATAAAGACGGGTACATATAGAGAGACGGGGACACATAAAGACGGGTAGATATAGAGAGACGGGGACACATAAAGACGGGTACATATAGAGAGACGGGGGACACATAAAGACGGGTAGATAGAGAGACGGGGACACATAAAGACGGGTACATAATTTTTTATAGAGAGATGGGGACACATAAAGACGGGTACATAGAGAGACGGGGACACATAAAGACGGGTACATATAGAGACGGGGACACATAAGAGACGGGTACATAATTTTTTATAGAGAGATGGGGACACATAAAGACGGGTACATAGAGAGACGGGGACACATAAAGAACGGGGACATAGAGAGACGGGGACACATAAAGACGGGGACACATAGAGACGGGGACACATAAAGACGGGGACATTATAGAGACGGGGACACATAAAGACGGGTACATAGAGAGACGGGGACACATAAGAGAAGGGGGGACATATAGAGAGATGGGGATACATAAAGACGGGTCACATAGTCAAGAGACGGGGACACATAGAGACGGGGACATATAGAGACGGGGACACATAAAGACTGTCAAGTACCAATGTGGAAATATGGAGAGACGGGGACACATAAAGACGGGTAGATAGAGAGACGGAGACACATAAAGACGGGGACATAGAGAGAGACGGGGACACATAAAGACGGGGACATAATATAGAGACGGGGACACTCATAAAAACGGGGACATATAGAGAGACGGGGACACATAAAGACGGGTACATAATTATAGAGACGGGGACACATAACGACGGGGACATATAGAGAGACGGGGACACATAAAGACGGGGACATAATATAGAGACGGGGACACTCATAAAGACGGGGACATAGAGAGACGAAATTGGGGACATACTTATAGAGACAGGGCCACACTCATAGAGATGGGGGCAACTTGCTACGTAACCCAAACAAACAAGTAAAATTATCAAACAAAACGAACAACTCATTTTAACTGGATGTAGATCCCCAATTAAAGACCCACCCCATTGGAACAGAGAAGGGCGGCTGTACGATTAATATGCGTAAGTCATGGCAGCTATGAATATTTATGAATTTTGATGACAATTCATTATTTATTGCATGCAGCAGGTTTTTTTCTTCTTGACATATTATATTTTTTTCTCAGACCTCCAATATTTCTTTTGCTTTTAGCCAATCTCTCCCTGTCTCTCACTCTCTCTGTCTCTGTCTCTCACTCTAGCCCCCCCACCCCTCTCTCTCTCTCTTTCTATTTTTCTCTCTCATGTCTCACCCAGTCTCTATCCACTTTTTGGTCTCTGTCTATTTGTTTGCATATATGGTCTGTATATCTGTCTACATATTTGTCTGTCTGTCTGTCTGTGTGCCTGTCTGTTTGTATGTCTGTCTTTATCTCTCTCTCTCTGTCTGTCTCTCTCTCTCTGTCTCTCTCTCTCTCTCTCTCTCTCTCTCTCTCTCTCTCTCTCTCTCTCTCTCTCTCTCTCTCTCTGCATGTATGTAAGTCTTTCTTTCTCTGTCTGTCTCTGTCTCTCTCTCTGTCTCTCTCTCTCTCTCTCTCTGTCTCTCTCTCTCTCTCTCTCTCTCTGTCTCTGTCTCTCTCTCTGTCTCTCTCTCTCTGGTTTAAACTTCTTTATTTCTTCCTTATAACGTAACAAAATAATATATATGAGAATAAAGGGCAGCAACAAGCCTTCGGCTTATATCGTTAAGGGTCTCTCTCTCTCTCTCTCTCTCTCTCTCTCTCTCTCTCTCTCTCTCTCTCTCTCTCTCTCTCTCTCTCTCTCTCTCCCTCTCTCTCTCTCTCTCTTCACCCCCCACTCTCTCCCAATTTGTAAACACAATAACGAACGCATTACGTACCCACTTTTGAACGACAACGTTTTCCCACACAAAAAACAAAACAAAACAAGGGAGACTATCGAGAAACTGTGAAGACTATCTAACGAGGAGTTCATTCCCTTTACACACTTTAACAGGAATGCGCACACGTGAACATTTTTTCACTCTTTCACCGTGACAACGCAGTGATATGCAAGTCAGCATAATTATTATGACTGGCCTGTCATGTCACTGTGTTGCCATGGGTGAAAAAGAGTGAAAAATGCTTACGTGTCCACAGACCTTTAATTAAAGACCCCGCACGTCACGTGTCAAAATCACGGTTTTCACGTGTTTTCCCTCTTATAGCTGGTAAGAAATCTTAAGAAATATTCCTAGCATAAGAGGGAATGTGACACGTGTACGGCTTTCGGGGGGGGGGACGGGCTGAACAAACCAACCAGGGTATAAACAAAAATTTATGTTTTGAATCACTGTCTTAGCCACAAGAGGCCGAGAAGCGATCAGAATGATGAAATATTCTAGTCCATGTATAAGAGGGAATGTGACACGTGACGTGCGGGGTCTTTAAAGACCCACCACGTCACGTGTCAAAATCATGGTTTTCAAGTATTTTCCCTCTTATAGTATTATAGCTGGTACGAAATCTTAAGAAATCTTCCTAGCATAAGAGGGAATGCGACACGTGACGTGGGGGGTCTTTAAAGGGCCCACTACACGTCACACACGATTCGCTGTCAATGCGATGCGATTGTGTGACGATGCGAGTCATGATTCACGTGAAATATGATACTTCCGTCAACAACAAAAATATGCTAGAGAGGGAAGACGGGGTAAAAAGCGCATGGGCGGGTAAGAAGCCCACCCCAATTATCTCATGAAAGAGAAGCAAATTTCAGTCTCATTTTGCCCATGACGAGAGAGAGCGTTAATGTCTAGCATTCGTCTCATGGGCAAATTTGACTGAAATTTTCTTTATTTCATGAGATAATTGGGGTGGGCTCGAGTTTTGGGCTTTTTATTTCTTACCCGCCCATGCGCTTTTTACCCCGTCTTCCCCTATGCTTTCCGCTCTATAATTATAGGAGAAGTATAGACCCAATACATGAATTTCACGTGAAGAGAGAGAGCTTCACTATCGTCACAATCGCATCGCATTGACAGCGAATCGGATTTTTAGAGTAGAGAGGACCTTTAGCTTATAGATCGCGTCAAAGAGGTGAGAACTATGACAGACCAGATGTGTGAGAGAGAGAGAGAGAGAGAGAGAGAGAGAGAGAGAGAAAGAGAGAGAGAGAGAGAGAGA
>CM065702.1:39882428-39884928 GCA_017654935.2 Phymorhynchus buccinoides | reverse complement strand
CGTGTTTTTTTAAAATAAATAATTCATTATAAAAAGATTTGTAAAAAAAGTCATTGGTTTGAAAATGGTGGTGTGATTTTTTTAGGATTTATTTTTGACCGATGTTTCTTTCCGGGTATAGAACCAAGGGAATCTCCCCCCACCCCGCTACCCCCGAAGACGGAGTGTGGATGCTCACGTGGCGGGGTTATCCATAAACGGTCACACGTGTAATGTTGAACAGTTCTCACCCGTCTCTGGAGCATTTTTTGTTTGTTACCCCTAGTGTTCAAAATGCTTCAGCTGTTGGGAATGATCCCTGGAGTCTTTTAGCCAGGGCATGTAAGCAAACAAACAACCAAGGGGGGGGAAGTTTAATCGAATTTACGCATCTTCGTTGATTTGTTTTCACCTTGATGTACATTTTGTTTGTATTTGTGGTGGGGGTTTTTTTCCTTCGTATTTTTTTTAGAAAACATTTGTGACCCAGCACCACGAAAGGGACATTAAGTCGCTGGGGTAGTTTCTCACAACAGGCTTGTTAAAAGTCAAACATCTATTTTTTGGGTCAATTTTGAGTTATGGGTATTTCGGAGTTCATATTTATAAAGAATAATACGGTCTCTAAATGGTCTTAAAGTGTTTTAAAACGAGCAGGTCAATGCATTTTCTCAGCTAGGCTAGACTTTAGACTGTACCGTGTTCTCTCAAAAAATATTCACCCTACTAACTTTAAATGTTCATAACTCTGGAGAAGTAAAAATATACAAGAATGGTTCTTGCATCTTTAGAAAGAAAATTGTCTTATGTTTCAAATGTATAATGTTCTCAGAACGGTCCGTTAGCACATGCTTAAGCGTATAAAAACAATCACAGCTAAAACAATAGTGGTAACGTTAATTCACCCGTTAAAATTTTGAATGAGGGTAACTTGTTGGGGCCTTTAGAATTTGTTTTCCATAGCAAGTTGTACAAAAGCATCGACATTGCCAAGACAGTGTGTGTCGTCGTATTTGATGTTGCGAATTGTATTTTTATGAACTTTAATTTTGTCCATTTTGTTTCTATCCTTTGGAGTATCAATCCAAAACTTTTTAAAATTAATATTGTTAGTATAATTATGTTCATTACTATTTGTTTTAAAGACCCACCACGTCGCGTGTCAAAATAAATTTTTTCCCAAGTGTTTGTCCCTCTTATAGCTGGTAAAAATCTTAAGAAATCTTGTAGCATAAGAGGGAATGTGACACAACAGGGGGGGTCTTTAGCAGTTTGGGTCTTTTGAATGTTTATTTGTCCATAGTTGTACATACAAAATATTTCACGAATGTATCGACATTGCCAACGTGTTTGATGTTGCGAATTGTATTGTTGTGAGCATTTTGTGTGTGTGTCAATTTTGTTTCCATCCTTTCAGCATTCAACAAGAGTTTCTCACCTCAACATGAAGGCCCTTCCGCAGTGGGAAGGTTTCCCTGTTGTATATCGGCAAAAAGCCTCAAATCACCAAACCACTTGCTGTTGAGGTGAGAAAATCTCACATGATTTGGGTAAGATCCCAATGCCGTGTTCACCTGACGAGATCCTCATGGATCGAAACAGCTGCCGTGGACTGGGCTCTGTCTTGCCTCCCCTAAAAAGGAGGAAAAACTAAGCTAGTACTCTATATTTGTTAGAACATAGATCAAGATACCAAGTTATTGTAACTGGTCTGGATTCTAATGTTCGATCATAAAGACGCTTGGACAGAAAGTTTTTATCAAATTGTACTTGTGTTGCATTTCAAATGCTCTAACTTTTAAGTCCTTTAGATCATAGGCACGGTGCACAGCAGTATACTGATATTTTATTTCAAATATGTAGATCAAAGTATATATATATGTACTTTGATATGGCGGCTGGCAAACACAGACGAAATAAAATATATAATTGTTCAAACTGCAACAGTAGTATGGATAGTTATAGTGAGGGGTGGAAATATCCCAACACACACACGCACACACACGCGCGCGCGCGCACACGCGCGCGCGCGCGCGCGCACGCACGCACACGCACACACACACACACACACACACACACACACACACACACAAAAACAAACACACACACATACACACACACACACACACACAACACACACACACACACACACACACACACACACACACACACACACACACACACACACACACACACACACACACACACACACACACAAACAAACAACCCCACAAACAAACAAAAAACAAAAACATACACACGACACAGACAACACACACACCACACACACACACATACACATACACACACACGTACACATCTCATACGTTTATTCAGGATAAATGGTGAAGGGATTCTGTATGTTACACAGTTCATCTGAAGAATAACTACAGAGGCAAAGTTTAGCATTATTTCGGTTTTCAACACACACACTTCACACACAACACACACACACACACATTTACACACGGACACTTTCACTCTAGGGTACACACACACACACACACACACACACAGCACT
>CM065702.1:39869928-39874928 GCA_017654935.2 Phymorhynchus buccinoides | reverse complement strand
CATTTTGTTTTGTACATCATGACTTATCGTTTTATGAATTTATGAAAATGACCTAGTATATTTTCTTCGAACTGGTCAAATGATGTCATGTGACAAGATTGATCCCTGAAAGGGTTAAATTAAATCAATCAAACAAAACTTACAGGTCTATCTGAGCACTCGACGTGGGTCGTGGGTGCTTCCTCGGTCCATGCTGTGGGGAGTTCCGTCAGACATGGTGGCCAACAGCCGTCTGATGTCCCTCCTGCCCGTCTCCCTGCTTCAAGGGCTGGTGGAGTGTCAGGTCCAGCTCAGGATGGATCATCACAGACTGGGCCTCACTCCAAAACATCGGTAAGGGGTGTATAATTATGTAGCATCATTTATAATACGGCATTACGCTAGCATTACATTTACTGTACAATTTGGTTTTTTTTAGCAAAGTGGTGTATGTTCTTGTCTGATGTTCTCCGGATCACGGTGGAGTATCAAGTCCGTCGTAAATACTGGTGGTAGGTGTGAAGAAAAAGAATTGAACAAAAACAAAGGAGAAGTAGAAGGATAAGAAGAAGATGGAGAAGGAGGAGGAGGAGGAGAAGAAGAAGAAGAAGAAGAAGAAGAAGAAGGAGGAGGAGGAGGAAGGAGGAGTAGGAGGAGGAGGAGGAGGAATAGGAGGAGGAAAAGAAGGAGGAGGAGTAGGGGGAGGAATAAAAAGAATAAGAAGAAGGAGAAGAGAAAAAAAAAAAACGAAGGAGAAGAAGAAGAAGGAGGAAGAGAAAAAGAAGAAAATGAGGAGGAGGAGGAGGAGGAGAAGAAGAAGAAGAAGAAGAAGAAGAAGAAGAAGAAGAAGAAGAAAGATAAGAAGAAGAAGAAGAAGGAGAAGAGAACAAGGAGAAGAGAACCTTCTTTGCAAGGGGAAAAAAAGAAAAAGAAAAAAGAAGAAAAAAAAAGAAGAAAATGAGGAGGAGGAGAAGAAGAAGAAGGAGGAGGAGGAGGAGGAGGTGGAAAAGAAGAAGAAGAAGAAGAAGATGAGAAGAAGAAGAAGAAAAAGAAGAAGGATGAGCAGGAGAAAAAGAAGAAAATGAGGAGGAGAAGGAGGAGGAAAAGAAGAAGAAGGAGGAGGAGGAGGAGAAGAAGAAGAAGACGAAGAAGAAGAAGAAGAAGAAGAAGAAGAAGAAGAAGAAGAAGAAGAAGAAGAAGAAGAGGATGATGATGAGGAAGGTGAGAACAAACAAAAAAAGTGTTGTATTGTGTTGTTTTGCATTGTACTGTATTGTATCAAATGTCTGGTATTCAACTGTACTGCATCGCACTATAGTGTACTATAGTAGTAGTCGTCTGATGGTCACACTCCTGTCAGCTTCCCTGCTTCAAGGACTATGTCGGAGTGTCAGGTCCAACTGAGAACGGATCATCATCGTCTGGACCTCTCACCAAAAACACCGGTAGGCTTTTGGAATGTACTGTATAGCCAAAGTCAAAGTCAAAAGTTTATTTTCAAAAAAACCCAGGGGGCACATGAAAAATGTTACACATCACAATGTAACCAATACAATAACACAATTCGCTTATAATCAATAAAGACACAAACACAACGGCATAACATGGCATACGAAGGCATATAAACTGTCACACGCAACCTAACATCCGCACACATAGCACCAGTTTACTAAACACACAAAAAGTTGAGCTTATAAAATGGGATGTAACTCGAGAAGTAGCGGAAGCATGTATGTTTAGATTTTAGAAAACTTTCAAAATGATTTTTATGAAACAAAAAACTTTGTTGTATCATTTACGCGTTGGACTGTAGAGGGGAAGTATTGTTTTTATTTTGATCTTGATGGTTTTTTGCTCCTTTTGTTGCCTGCTTTTTGCTCCTGTTGCTATATTTGATGTTTTCTTGTTTGTCTGTGTCGATAAAGGCGCATTCGCCGAAATATCCAGTAGTCTTGTTTTGTCTTTTGTGAATAAAATAACGTCACTTTACACTTGTCGTGTAGTAGTTTGTTTGTTGTATTTTATGAAACAAGCTAAGCGGTTGAGAATTCGACTGTTTCTTGTTTGAAATAAAAAGTGGAACTTTATAGAATGTATAGCAGTGTAGTGCGTTGTACCGTCAGTGTATTGTACTGTAGTGTGGTTGATGTGAAGGAAGACTCCTTTGGTTATTCGTGACTGCGCTGACCGTGACCTTGACGTTGGACATTGAGAACCGAAATGTCCTTCTTTGGGCTATATACTTCATTTCTGAGCTGTATTTCATGAACCAGTGAACAGAATCGCTTCAAATTTTGTGTGCTGGTGTATCATACAGGGAGGGTTCTGTAAAAAAACCAACCCACCACACTGTTCTGACCTTGACTTTGAAGGTTTTTTTTCTTTTGCTATTTTTTGTTCAAGTACCAACATTCAAATGTTACCAAAATGGTCCAAGGGAAGCAACTCCAGGTATTTGACCCCCAAAACCCAATCGAGAGTATTGCCCCTTTGACAAGACAGGGGAAGTTGGAGTACTGTAGGCCAAGCTCAGGTGCTTTCTGCCGCACCAGGTTGCGCTGCATCAGTGCTTTCTAGTTCTTTTTCTCTCTCCCTCCTATCACTACAGCCTTCTCAGCGCTCACCCTACCATCAATGACGAGTTGCCCTTTCACCTCATGACGCGGCGCGTGGAGGTGCGTGCTGACGTCACCGAAATGCACGCGCGTCACGTGACCTTCTCCGACGGCAGCGAGCAGGAAGTCGACGTCATCATCATGGCCACCGGATACGACTATCGCCTGGACTTTGTCGATCCTAAAGTGTTGAAGGTGTGGGATTTTTTTTTAGGATGAGGAGAGAGACACACACAGAGAGAGGGGCAGTAGAGGTGGAGAGGGAGAGAGAGAGAGAGAGAGAGAGAGAGAGAGAGAGAGAGAGAGAGAGAGAGAGAGAGAGAGAGAGAGAGAGAGAGAGAGAGAGAGTGAAGAGATAAGCTAGAAAAAAGCGAAGGAGGGGAGGGGGAAGGAAACATGAGAAAAATAATGATAAAGATAGAAAAAATATTTCTGGAAAACTCATTTTTCTCTATATATTATGCAATGCCAATACTTGAACAGAAATTTCTTATATTTTAAACAGAAATTGCTTATATCTTAAACAAAAATCACTCATTCCTTAAACAGAAAATGCTAATTTCTTAAATAGAAATTGCTCATTTCTTAAACATAAATTGCTCATTTCTTAAACAGAAATCACTCTTTCCTTAAACAGAAAATGCTCATTACTTAAATAGAAATTGCTCATTTCTTAAACAGAAATCACTCTTTCCTTAAACAGAAAATGCTCATCACTTCAAAAGAAATTGCTCATTTCTTAAACAGAATTTGCTCATATCTTCAACAGAAATTGCTCATTACCTTAACACTCAAATTGCTCATCACTTAATTACACAGAATCCCGCTTTGGCTTAAGGCTGTGTCAGACCAAAGGCTAGAACACCAAGGCTACATCGACGTGTTGTCATGCTATGCATAGGTAGTCCAACGCAAATTTTCATGCTATGTTAATCTCTAGTCTTCCTATGATCTCAGCTGATCGTTTTTCATCATATATAATGTATGTCAAGTAATTCTATTTTGTTTCTTTTTTGCTTCTTTCCTTCATTCATTCAATGAGCGACTTAGCGGGCTGTTTTGCCCGCCAGGTGGCATAGCGCTCGAGTGGGGCTAATCCTCTCTATATTCTTAGTTGGGGATAAAGAGAGAGAGAGAGAGAGAGGGAGGAGTCCCACCCTCTCTCTCTCTTGCTCTCTCTCTCTCTCTCTCTCTCTCTCTCTCTCTCTCTCTCTCTCTCTCTCTCTCTCTCTCTCTCTCTCTCTCTCTCTCTCTCTCTCTCTCTCTCTCTCTCTCTCACTACGCCCTACTAAGAAAATCGCGTGATAAGCCCCTAGTGGATTGACTGCCCCCTGGCGGGCAAATAATCGCCATAAGTCGACCATTGTCCGCCAATCTTGTCCGCTGTAATATTTATTTTAAAGACCCCAGCACGTCACGTGTCAAAATCACGGTTTTCACGTGTTTTCCCTCTTATAGCTAGTAATAAATCTTAAGAAATCTTCCTAGCATAAGAGGGAATGTGACACGTGACGTGGGGGTGTCTTTAGCTGAGCACACCACGATAAGCTCTGCTTGTTGCTGCATCAGTCGTCTTGTGTTGTATGTTATTTTGTCTTCGGACAATACAATGTTTAGACCAGGTATGCGGGGATTGTTGTTTTTTAGCCGTGACAAGCTCCTAGCATAACATTATCACTCTCTAAAAAATCCCCCGAAGACGGAGTGTGGCTGCCCACATGGGGGCGGGGTAGTAATTAAAAAACAAAAACCGTTCACACACGCGTAATGTTCTCATCCCTAGCTGGCGCAGTTTGTACTTGTACCATAGTGTTCAAGTGCTTCAGTTTGTTGGGATGGGATGATCCCTGGAGTCTTTTAGCCAGATAACGTCAACAACAACAACAACAACACTACACGGAATCGCCATCATTATATACCCCCCCACACCACCCGTGGGGATACCGGGAGATCTTTGTATAAATAGTGCCCCCACCTTCTGGAAGTTCTGTGCTTGTAACTTCCTCTAATCTGTCACTCTCTTTGACTCTGCCTTTTCCCTTTGCTTACTGTCATCTACTATCTTTCTGCCTTACCGGTCCATTCTCCTGCCTTTTTTCCCCCCACGAAACGCTTTCAAAAAGATTTCTTTCCAGCCGAAGTCGGACTTGCTGGGCCTAACTATTTCTTAGTTAGGCTTGCTTGTAACTTCTTTTAATCTGTCACTCTCTTGACTCTCGCCTTTTCCCTTTGCTTACTGTCATCTACTATCTTTCTGTCACGAAACGCTTTCAAAAAGATTTCCTCGAGCCGAAGTCGGACGTGCTGGGGCTCTAACTATTTCTTAGTTTGGCGCCTAACGGCGGCATGACGCATCTGCGCTCATAATTTACCCTAGGAAACTGTGTGATTGGCGAAGTGCAAGAA
>CM065702.1:39864928-39867428 GCA_017654935.2 Phymorhynchus buccinoides | reverse complement strand
AAGTCGGAGTGTGGCTGCCCCACATTGTAGGGTAATCAAAAACGGTCACACGCTTAACATGTTCTCATCTCTAGCTGGTGCATTTTGCACTCATAGTCCCCCCGTGGGGATACCAGGGGGGTCTTTCGTACAAATAGTCCCCCAACCTCTGGAAGTTTTTTGCTTGTAACTTCCTCTAATCCATCACTCTCTTTGACTCTGCCTTTTCCCTTTGCTTACTGTCATCTGCTGTCTTTCTGTCTCACTGGTCCATTCTCCTGCCTTTCCCCCTATTCATTCGCTTAGCCGAAGTCGGACATGCTGGGCCTATTTCTTAGTTAGGCGCATAACGGCAGCATGACGCATCTACGCTCATAATTGACAGGAAACTGTCTGAGCGAACGAAGAAGAAGAAAAAGATGTACCTATAGCGTTCAATTGCTTCGGCAGTTGGTGATCCCTGGAGTCTTTTAGCCAGGGAAAGACAACAACAACAACAACATGTAATGAAAACAATGCCAGAAATGCATTTGTAGTTCTTTCTACAATTATCTCGCTTGTTTCATGGAATCAAAAGATGGTGAGATTTACGTCCTAAACGGCAGAGCCCATAATAGGGCGCTTGCCACGAGTGTTCGTTCTCTCTACTAGACTACTAATTTGCCCGCACTCGTTCTGCCCGAGTTACGCTGACCTTTCTAATTCAACTCTCTAAATTCAACTTAGTGAAATTCAAGGTCGCCGGCACGCGGCACTGAAATGCCCTATTAAGGACATGACAACATGTCCTGAAGACTGGGTCTTCCCCGTGGGATGACATTGTAATCCGTGACTTTCAGACATTCTGGGTGCAGTACATGGACGAGGTGGCCAGCCACGTAGGGGTCAAGCCGGACCTGTGGCGAATGCTGCTGACCAGTCCCTCCCTGGCTCTGCGGTGCTTCATCGGACCCTGCCTGCCCGCCCAGTACAGGCTGAAAGGCCCCCACGCCTGGCCCTATGCCGAACGATTCATCAGGTAGATGTATGAGAGGGTGGGGATGTGCCTTGGGCAACAAATGTTCTCTAAATCTTGCCGCCTGGCCCTGCGCTCAGTGGTTCATAAGGCATACTGAGTGTGGGGATGTACCTTGGCCAATAAATGTTCTGTAAATCTTGCCTGGCCCTATGCTCAGTGGTTCATAAGGTATACGAGTGTGGGGATGTACCTTGGGCAATAAATGTTCTGTAAATATTGTCTGGCCCTATGCTCAGTGGTTCATAAGGCATACGAGTGTGGGGATGTACCTTGGCCAATAAATGTTCTGTAAATATTGTCTGGCCCTATGCTCAGTGGTTCATAAGGCATACGAGTGTGGGGATGTACCTTGGCCAATAAATGTTCTCTAAATCTTGCCTGACCCTGCGCCCTGCTCCCTGCGCTTTCACTACAGACTGAGAAAGCCCCCCCCCCCCCCCCCCCCCCGCCAAGCCCCCCCCCCACACGCTTGACCATATGCGCGAACGCTTCACCGGGTAGATATATGTGAGAGTGAGTGGGGATGTATCTTAGAGCCAATAGAATCTCCATTTGAATTAAAAACCATCTGGTTTGTGATGTTCCCTGCTTGTCTTCACAATATAAGCTGAAAGAACCCCCCCCCCCCCCCACCCCCCCCCCACGCTTTGGCCCTATGCCAAACGCTTCACTGGATAGATAATTATGTGAGAGTGAGTGGGGATGTACCTAGGGCAATGAATCTTCACTATGATAATCTCTAGCAGTGTGATTTTTCATAAGGTCGATTTTAATTTACCTCCACACTACAGACTGAAAGAGAGAGAGAGAGAGAGAGAGAGAGGAGGAGAGGGGAGAGAGATGAGAGAGAGGAGAGAGAGAGAGAGAGAGAGAGAGAGAGAGAGAAGAGAGGAGAGAGAGAGAGAGAGAGAGAAAGAAAGAAAGAGTTTGCATGTAAATAACATATAAACACCAGACACAATAAAAGATCATAATACAAATATGGCATCCTTATAATCTTTTTTTCTATTAAAGAAATGACCACTATCATCACAAATATACAGAATTATTTTCTTACAAATTAAATAATATGCCTTTCTCTTTTTTTTTGTTTTATTCCAAATTCAGATCAGTGTGGACTCGCTACGCTCTGAGACCCCCACACACCCGAGATCCGAACCGGCAAGACACTAGGCCCACGCCACCTCTTCAACGACAACAACAACAACAACAACAACAACAACAACAACAACAACAACAACAAGCCAGCAATGACTTACCCACGGAGCCAAGAGAATCAACAATCCCCCACCAAAACACCACCAAAACACTACCACCACTACTACTACTACTACTACTGCATTGAACAAATCTTCTTCGCACAACAACGTGATGACAACAACAACAACAACAACGGTAAAAAATGACGCAGGCTCCACGTGTCACGACGTCGTCACCACAGGAAGCGGAAACAGGAAGCGCAGGAAGTCAGCTGACAACGACGACGCTTCCGTTTCCGACTTC
>CM065702.1:39839928-39842428 GCA_017654935.2 Phymorhynchus buccinoides | reverse complement strand
CCAGGATCCTTTTCTCGTTGCCAAGGAGACACTCCAGCTCCACCACCTCGTTGGCTCGGAAAGACTTACACCGGCACCACGTGCTAGCGCCGTCCTTCAGCGCACCCAGGGAACGGAGCAGGGTGCTTTTGCCCACCCCGAAATCCCCCAGCAAAATAACCTTGGCCGTGAAATCGTAGCTACTTCGCGGCGACAGCGGCCCAACGGAGACACTGCCGACTTGCAGTTGTGGGGTTGCGTCCTTTGAGCGAGAAGGAGGCGGAGAGGGAGAAAGAGGGTAGCAGCTACTAAACACGGGTAAGCTCAAGAAATCGGTTTCTTCGTCGTTCGGAGGAGTAGGAGAACAACTACGGTTGATGCTCGCGGCTGTGTTGACGACGTCAGGGCTGATGATGATGACGTCATCACTGCTGCCGCTGCTGTTGTTGTTGCAGTGATCGGTGGTGACGTCAATGCGGGGCAGGATGTGACGTAGATCTTTCTTCGGTTTCGTCAGGGCGTCGAGTGGTGAAGTTAACTTCATTATCGTAGTAGTTTTCGATGTGGTCGTTTTCTTTTTGGTAAACATGTTTGTTTTTTTTCTTTCTTTCTGTATTTAGATTTGTTTTCATTGGTAAATCCTATGAGGCTGTGTCAGACAAAATGGAACGAAGAACGCCAAGGCTAAGATTTTTCTTTTAAGCCATTAATAACATATCAGTCTTTCGAGTGATTGCGGGGTAATCAAGTACGCACGTACTGTTCTCATCCCTAGCTGGAACGAAGAAGATTTTTCTTTTTTTAATTACAGCTTTGGGATTCCTCTACGTACGCGGGGACTTCCATTTCAGTAAATAAAAAAAGAAGAAGCAAACGTTCCAAAAGGTACTCCATCTGTATGGCTGACTGCTCAGCATCACACTGTATGTAAGTCCAAGTTCTCGTGACATCCTAGATTTAAAACTGATCTTCTTCAATCAATGATCTTTTTTACGTTCTTTTTTTTTTTTTGGGGGGGGGGGGGTAATGATGAGACTAGCGTCCAATCGGTCAGAGACCCTTATGGACGGTTACATTTTTTATTTTATTTGGTTGACACTGTCATTTATTTATACGTTCAAGTCATCCTTTCTCTCTCTCTCTCTCTCTCTCTCTCTCTCTCTCTCTCTCTCTCTCTCTCTCTCTCTCTCTCTCTCTCTCTCTCTCTCTCTCTCTCTCTCTCTCTCTCTCTCTCTCCCCCCCCCCTACTACTACTACTACTACAACCTTCCTTACTCTTTCTTTTTCATCTCCCCCCCCCCCCCCCCCTGTCGGTATGAGCTAGCTGTGCCTCGAGGCATGAATTTGATAATAATAATGATAATAATAATTAATGATGCAAAAAGAAGAATTCTTGACAAAGAACGTACGACATCACTAATAATGGAGCTCATTGTTATTCTCTCATTCCATCGATCACGTGTTCTTTCTGTTTTCTTCTGTTGGGTTTTCTTCTTTCTTAAAGACACACTGATCGACGCACCACGATTAAGTCCCTTGGTGGTGTTTTTTTCTGGGTAGCTGTGACCCACATACAAATGTCCCCAACTTCAAATTGAGGCTGCTCTTTAAAATGATGTTTCGGTTTGAATTTTGGGGGCATTTGTACGGGAATTAAACCGGGCCAAAACTAGATTTCTAATTACCAGCTATAAGAGGGAAAACCCGTGAAACCCGTGATTTTGACACGTGATCTGGCGGGTCTTTGACATTCCTAAGTCTCCATCAGTATTCATTACACCCCTCCTCCCCACCCCCACCCCCCCTATTAACATAATTATTGTAGAGCGTGTGGGTTGGTGTATAACATCATTGGTGACATGAATTTTTCTTTTTTCAGATAAAATTTCGATTTAAACAAAAACATACGTGGGGATACCTGGGGTGGGTGGGAGTGGGTGGGGGTGTCTTTCGTACAAATAGTTCCCCACTTTCTGGAAGTTCTGCGCTTTGTAGCTTCCTCTAATCTGTCACTCTCTTTGATTCTGCTTTTCCCCCTTTGCTTTCAGAAAACTTGTCGTCGACTATCTTTCTGCATGTCCAGGTCCATTGTCTTGCCTTTTCCCATAAATTCTTGCAAAGCTTTTCTTCAGCCGAAGACGGTCGGACATGCTGGGCCTAAATATTTTGTTAGTCAGGCGCATAACGGCAGAATGACGCATCTGCGTTCATTTGACAGGAAGCTGAGCGATCGACGGAGAAGAAGAAGAAGAAAAAGAAGGTGGAAGAAAAAGAAGAAGAAGGAGAAGAAGAAGAAGAAGAAGAAGAAGAAAAAGAAGAAGAAGAAGAAGAAGAAGAAGAAGAAGAAGAAGAAGAAGAAGAAAAAGAGAAGAAGAAAAAAGAAGAAGAAGGAAAAGAAGAAGAAGAAGAAGAAGAAGAAGAAGAAGAAGAAAAGAAGAAGAAATGAAGAAGAAGAAGAAAAGAAGAAGAAGAAGAAGAAGAAGAAGAAGAAGAAAGAAAAGAAGAAGAAGAAGGAGAAGGA
>CM065702.1:39832428-39834928 GCA_017654935.2 Phymorhynchus buccinoides | reverse complement strand
ACACACGCACACACGCACACACAACACACACACACACACACACACACACAACTTGTGCACACACGCGCGTGACTCGATGCACTCACGCACACACACGGCACGCCCCCCCCCCCCCCCCCCGGCACCCCCACCCCACCCCCCCCACACACACACACTCGCACGCACGTCACATACACACACGCGCGCCCGTGCGCGCGCACGCAGATGGATGCAAAAAAAAACAGACAGCAACCCTCCACCACCCCTACTAGGGGAAGACGGGGTAAAAAGCGCATGGGCGGGTAAGAAGCCCACCCCAATTATCTCATGAAATAAAGAAAATGTCAGTCAAATTTGCCCATGAGACGAATGCTAGACATTAACGCTCGTCTCATGGGCAAAATGAGACTGAAGTTTGCTTCATTTCATGAGATAATTGGGGTGGGCTTCTTACCCCCCCATGCGCTTTTTACCCCGTCTTCCCCTACTTTTCGTTGTTGTGGTGGTGGTTGTTGAAAATCTGCGAGTGGAACAAGGGAAATAACAGTGGATTCCTGAAGTCGGACAGGTTATCTTTTCCTGTTCATTAACACGAAACGTTGTTTTCATAGCAGGAGAACGCCAAAATGGCAGACAATAGGTAAAGTGGGTGTGTTGTCATTAATTTGACACCATTTGACGTCATCGATCAGCATTTGTATGCGTATTTAAACACTCTGCCGCTTGAATAACTGTCATTTTATCTATTTGTTTGCTAAAAAGGGTTTATGATGTAAGATATTGATGGATTTATGTTCAAGTCTGTTAATGTTATCCGGCTTCCACTAGAACAGAAGTTCCAGCTGTATATAATATATTTATTTACATTATTCACATGAAATTAATGCCGGTTTAAGTTGTTTGTTGCATTGACAGATCATCACAGCCCCCCCCCCCCCCCCCCCCCCCTTAGTAAAAGGCGACAGTTAACTTGTACAATTCACCAATTATCTCCTTGTACATAATCTTGTCTGTATATCCAAAGCCATGTTGATGATCATGATGGGTAGATGGATGTGTGTGTCAGTACTGTCACTGTGTGTGTGTCGCTGGGTGTGGGTGGGTGTCTTCAAGTCTTCAACTTCATTATTTCTTTGTCACGTCGTCTCAGTAGACATCCCAGCGACTTCAGTGTGTCAGTGTGTGCGCGTGCGTGTGTTTGATTCTTTGAATGTGTGTTCCTGTTGTAAAACAAGCAAACTGAAAATGACTTAGTTACATTTTTTTTTCAGACTTCCTAATATGGCAGGCCATACTGGGATGCAACAGTCTACAGGTATGCTGTTTATAATTTTTATTGTTGTTGCTGTTGTTTGACAGTAAAAATAATTGATTATAATTTCTTCTTTCGATTGGGGATGCTTATCCTGCCCCATGCCCAAAGTCTTCACTTAGACTGTTGCTGTGTTAGAGTAACTTAGACTGCTATTGGCGCACAGGATGCATGCTATGTGAGTTCATGTCATGAATCCATTCCACCGGCACATCACAGCCTACTCCTCACGAATAGTGAAATGGGCTTTATCAATATCAGTTTATGTACGCGCAAGATCTTGTGCATGCATTCGCACATGGTGACCTCGGTCATTAGTCTTATATACGGAATAGGAAATAGGAGTAAAGTGTCTTTCCCAAGAACACAACACAATTTGATATAGATGGCAGTGCCTTTTATTAATCATTAGCATTTTGGCTTGCTGTGCTTCACCCGTTAGTGCATCAAGCCTCACTCTCTCCTCTCCCCTCCCCCCCCACCCCCCCAGCCTTGCCCCCCCCCTTCCCCCTCTCACCCTGACCATTGCTTTCAAACCCATTGTTGCAACTTGCATAGCCTTTCCTGCATCATTAGCATTGCTTTAGTTAGGGGTCGCGCTAGTGTTTTTAAAAACGCGTTTTGCTTACGCGACGTCGGCAAAAAAATGCGTAAGGGAAGCAAAAAATCGCGTCAAAGAACAAAATGATAAATCTAAGCTAAAAACAATGAAAACAAGAAAGCAACAAAAACATGCATTTTTATTCACTAACCAGTCATTTTCAAAGACTGTCTTTGAAAGACTTGTCGAAAAATCGACAAAGAATTTGACTGAAAATCTTTTCTCACGAAATTGAGCAACAAAATCATCGCAATATCGAAAATCGACGCCGATGTTCGCGGAAACCGATCTTGCTACGGTTACGGCTAACAATCAAAGACTTGACTTCGATTAGGTCTACCTTTATTTTACCCGATAATTCCAAAGATGCCAGTGTCTAAATGTCTTTGGATGATTATTCTTTTATTATTTGCACACCATTCATCCATCGATCCAAGTTAAAGGCACAAAAATAGCCCGAAGAGTGGTTGCATTTTTTAAAATTTCAACACACCTGTCCGTTCATTATTTTAAAAAAAATTAATTAATGAAATCACACACAGTCTTACAATCACATTCATGCCAACCCATTTTATAGGCTTTATTTTATTGTATTTGTTTATTATTAA
>CM065702.1:39794928-39827428 GCA_017654935.2 Phymorhynchus buccinoides | reverse complement strand
GTTGAAAATACATGGCGGATTATACATTGCAGCCTACAGTCGAAAAATTACAGTGCAGCCTACAGTCGAATGTACAGTGCCGCCTACGGTCGGATATTCAATGCAGCCAGCGGTCGACTGTAGGCTGCATTGTATATTCGACTGTAAATTCGACTGTAGGCTGCATTGTGTATTCGTCTGTAGGCTGCATTGTGTATTCGTCTGTAGGCTGCATTGTGTATTCGACTGTAGGCTGCATTGTGTATTCGTCTGTAGGCTGCATTGTGTATTCGTCTGTAGGCTGCATTGTGTATTCGTCTGTAGGCTGCATTGTATATTCGACTGTAGGCTGCATTGTAGATTCGACTGTAGGCTGCATTGTGTATTCGACTGTAGGCTGCATTGTGTATTCGTCTGTAGGCTGCATTGTGTATTCGTCTGTAGGCTGCATTGTAGATTCGACTGTAGGCTGCATTGTAGATTCGACTGTAGGCTGCACCGTATATCTGATTGTAGGCTGCATGGTATATTCAACTGAATTCCGCCCTCCCAAAATGAGTGGGTTTGTTTTTTTGCAAGATGCATTATTACCAGCTGCGATCCAAGTGAACCGAGCTGGTAATGTTTACCAGACGCGATCGCGAACCAAAGAGAGTGGAAGCTGGTTAACGTTTTCTGAGCGTTCTGTTCCTTATCTATGTGGCTGACTGGTTGGCACGGTAACGTTTGAACAGAGGAACCCAGGAGGCTCAAACTTTGCTGCGCACGGATAGGAACCTGAGATATTTAGGCCAAGTTCGAGAATGGAGATCGTGAGTCAAAGGTCAAGGTCACTGGTGCAGAAAATGCTGCGCTGGCGCTCCGCATCGTACAAAATGACGCACCGCGCCAAAAACGCTGCCGCTGCGTAGTGAGAGAGAGAGAGGGAGATGAGTCCCTCCCTCTCTCTCTCTCTCTCTCTCTCTCTCTCTCTCTCTCTCTCTCTCTCTCTCTCTCTCTCTCTCTCTCTCTCTCTCTCTCTCTCTCTCACTACACCCAACTAAGAATATAACGCGCTAAGCCCCTACTGGTTTGATTGCCCCCTGGCGGTCAAATCCACATCCTAAGTTGACCATTTCGACCTATGCGCCCTATTCGTGAATAAAAATCGTGAGAAAAGTGGCAACAATTGCCGTGTTCAGTACAGTCTACTGTGAGTCACAACATCGAAAGAGGTCACAAGTCGCCGACACAACGAATACTCACGTTAAAATGCTTCAATTATCGTCCGAGATACTGTCCAACATATGCCATAACCCTTCAATGGATGTAAAAAGCATCATTGTAGAGCTTAAAATGCCATAATTCTATCAGTTTTCGCAAAGAATTGTCCAAACACAAACAACAGGAAGCAGCTCATGCTGAAGTTCGATTATTTGAAAGGGGAGCCAACTCTCTTTTATGACAGCAGTAATGGCGGTCGGTAAGCGTTTACCGGACGCGTACAGGCTTCAAAGTTTGACTTTCTTTTTGCCTTATAAACGAGGGCGCCTTTTACTTGTTTTTTTTCTTCAGATTTTTCTTGAAAATTGTCCTATTCGCCTTTTACACAGCAGCGCCTAATGATCCGAAAAATACGGTATTCTGATGCCTGGTCTATAAACTTGTGGTTTTTTTCAACAGTGCGACCCAACACCACCAACACTGCCCAGCGACAAATCATCAACGATGACAATGACGACGGTTTTGGAGACTTTTTAGGAGGCCCCGCATCTAGTTCCACCAGGACAGAACCACAACCGCCATCCCTGCCACATCATTCCACAGTGACATCGGCAGGCAGTGGCAGTGGCAGCGGCAGCCAGGCAGCTGACAACCGACCTCCGTCATCCATCAGTCAAACGTCGTCAGATTCTTCCGGTGGGGGAGGAGGGGGAGATAAGCTGGAACAGAAACCGATAGAAAAGAAAGGTGGGTTCAAGTCAAGTTCAAGTATACTTTAATATCTCCAAAAGAGAAAATCAGGTTGCTGTTGCAGACCTGTTTACTCAACTCTTTTCGAGTAGTATTCTACTCAATTTGGATCTCTAATACTACTCAGAGATCCAAATGACAAAACTGAAAATAATGCTTTTTAATTCTTGATTACTACTCATTTTCCATTTGTTTAACCCTTTCGCTGCCCCACGACGTATATATACGTCCTCTATAGCGCTTCAGTACTTGCCACCGACGTATATATACGTCGCCGCTAAGCAGCGATATTGCCGTGTTCAAAAATCGCGCGGCAAGCCGGCGGCGCATGCGCAAGTAGTAGGCGGCACTGAAGGGGTTAAAAGTGAACCTCCCTTATAACACACACACACACACACACACACATGCACACACACACAGTGGCACACACACACACACACACTTATATTGTTATAAGACACCCTGCCACTTACTTCTCTGACACATTGCCCTTCTTTGTTTGATGGCTTAATGAATAAAGCTACACATTTTGCACCCAAACTACTCATTTCAGCTATCCAGACTACCCAAGAAAGACTTGCCAGGGAACAACAACGACAACAACAACATTTCTGTTCATTTCTTCTTGGAGGTCTAATTAAGGTAATTTTTTTGGGTGTGATTTGGCAGATCATGTCCATGATGATGGAATGCTCAGACCTCAACGCCCCACAGAAGGCCTGCGGCTTTCACAAACCTTCCTTTTTCTTTCTGTCTCTATCTCTGTCTCTCTCAAACTGTCAAAGTAACTGAACTTGTACATGGATGCCCCTACTTTCACTGTTTCAGGATGTCCTGAAATGCAGGATTGTTTTTGTTGCCTGGAGCCGGCGTCGCCGGATTATCAGAATTTTAGAAGCAACGAATGTCCTATTTATAAACGTTTTGTCAGTTTCTCTCATGTGTAGAATATAAAAGATATGAATACAGATAAATATTTACTTGCCTTTGCCAGGAACTTTATATTTTCGGGATTGTTTAAGTCAAGTTGTTAACTGGGCGGCCCCTGGACCCCTGCCTTGCAGGATTTTTTTTATTTCCCAGGAGCACCCACGTTTGTATTCTTCATCCTTTTCCTTTCATATTTAATGTCCCTGATGATGGAATGCTCGGACCTCAACGCCTTCTCTGTCTCTCTCTAACTGTAAAAGTAGCTGAACTTGTATTCTCCATCCTTTTCCTTACATATTTAATGTCCCTGATGATGGAATGCTCGGACCTCAACGCCTTCTCTGTCTCTCTCTAACTGTAAAAGTAGCTGAACTTGTATTCTCCATCCTTTTCCTTACAGATGAATGTCCCTGATGATGGAATGCTCGGACCTCAGCGCCTTCTCTGTCTCTCTCTAACTGTAAAAGTAACTGAACTTGTATTCTCCATCCTTTTCCTTACAGATTTAATGTCCCTGATGATGGAATGCTCGGACCTCAGCGCCTTCTCTGTCTCTCTCTAACTGTAAAAGTAACTGAACTTGTATTCTCCATGCTTTTCCTTACAGATTTAATGTCCCTGATGATGGAATGCTCGGACCTCAGCGCCTTCTCTGTCTCTCTCTAACTGTAAAAGTAACTGAACTTGTATTCTCCATGCTTTTCCTTACAGATTTAATGTCCCTGATGATGGAATGCTCGGACCTCAGCGCCTTCTCTGTCTCTCTCTAACTGTAAAAGTAACTGAACTTGTATTCTCCATGCTTTTCCTTACAGATTTAATGTCCCTGATGATGGAATGCTCGGACCTCAACGCCTTCTCTGTCTCTCTCTAACTGTAAAAGTAACTGAACTTGTATTCTCCATGCTTTTCCTTACAGATTTAATGTCCCTGATGATGGAATGCTCGGACCTCAACGCCTTCTCTGTCTCTAACTGTAATAGTACCGTATTTTACGGACTACAAGGCACACCTGATTAAAAGGCGCACCCCCCAAATTGTACACAAAATTCAGATTTTGTTTTTATGGTTTCTTACTATATAATCAGTCACATTATAAGGCGCAATTGTACACAAAATTCAGATTTTGTTTTTATACGGGTTTCTTACTATATTATCAGTCACATTATAAGGCGCAGGGTCTCAATCTAGGGAAAAAGTATCGCCTTATAGTCATACGGTAACTGAACTTGTGTTCTCCATCCTTTTCCTTTACAGATTTAACCCTTTCGCCGCCAGCCATCTTTGAGCCAAACATTTCAATGAAACTTGCTTGGCTGCATAAAAGATTTCATCTGCAATATTGTGGGATTTCTCTGTGACACATTTAGAATAGGGTCAATCCTTACTGCCCAAATTTAGGAACAGAAATTCATTGAAAAACAGAACCTGATTTCAAGGGTTTGAATGACATGGGTGTTAAATCATTGTGGTGCAAAAATGCGACATTGGCGGTGAAAGGGTTAATGTCCCTGATGATGGAATGCTCGGACCTCGGACCTAACTGTAAAAGTAACAACTTGTATTCTCCATCCCTTACTCAGATTTAATGTCTCGGACCTCTCTCTCTAACTGTAAAAGTAACAACTTGTATTCTCCATCCTTTTCCTTACTACAGATTTAATGTCCCTGATGATGGAATGCTCGGACCTCAACGCCTTCTCTGTCTCTCTCTAACTGTAAAAGTAGCTGAACTTGGCTGTATTCTTCATCCTTTTCCTTACTACAGATTTAATGTCCATGATGATGGAATGCTCGGACCTCAATGCCCCGCAGAAGGCCCGCGGCTTTCACAAGCCTTCCCTGATGGAGGTGCAGAAATCGGGGCATCACCTCCACCATCATCAGTATCAACTTCATCATCATCAAAGCGACCAGGCCCGACGCTGGGACCACGCGGAGGAGTTGGAGGGGCTGTTCATCATGGAAAGTGAGTCGGTTTTTCTTCTTCTTCTTCTTGAACGTCTCAGATGGAGAAAGGTGGCAGAGTGGTTCAGACGTTCGCCTGCTAACTGTAATGCGTGACTGCACCGTGAATGACCCGGGTTCGAATCTCGGCCTCGCCCTTTCTTTCTAGTTTGACAGGAAAATTGAACTGAACGTCCAGTCCTTCAGATGGGGACTTAAAGCTAGTCTGACCCGTGCGCTTTACGCGTGTAAAAATCCCACGGCAGTTGAAAGTCGGTAAGAGCAGGGAGAAATCCCGCTGCCTGGTATGGCCAAATTGATAGCTAGGTTTTCTAAGTGTGCACACCTCCTCCTTACCCTGTGCCTCCCCGGGAAAAAAAGAGGGTTGGTGTTGCACTTGCGGCGACGCTCTCTCTCCAGGGGAGAGCAACCCGAATTTCACAGATTTAAGTCTGTGACTAGAATATACTAAATACCAAGTACCAATGGGCAACCCAGTATCCCGCATGAAGGCGGCAGTACGTTGCAGGTCTTCCAGGCTTCCGTAGAGTTTCTGGGCCACTGGCACGGGGTCTGGCCTCTCTGGGCTGTTTTGTTATGCAGGGTAAAAATTCATCCCATATTTCCAGAATAGTGGCTGTTAGGAGAAGGTAGCTGTAAGAAAGGGGCAGAGGTCGGAATTTGATGCAGACATGCATCCACACATGCACCCCACCCCACCCGCACATTCGTTTGAATGATGCTGAAAGTTTTGAGGGCAAATGAGTTCTTTCGCTTTACAACACAGATTGATAGGCAGGAGCGCAGGTGTGCTCACACACACATGCACACGCTCGCGAGCATGCACACATGTGCACACACACACACACACACACACACTTGAATGAATTAGTCTGTATTTTTTTAATTTGGGAAACTTATATAGCGCATTACCTTAAAGCTCAATGCGCTTATTCTAGCCTTTTCAATTTCTTTTCCGCTCTTCTGAACATTGTAATCTCTCAGATAATATGTTATTTCCAGTTACTGTTCACAGCTGTTTCGGGAGGAACATTTAGTTTATCTATATTTTCAGAAGTTGTTTCAAGCCAACTTTAGTTTACCATAAGTTGCTTTTCATAAATTACAGTCAATAATATGTTGTAGTATGTGTCAAAATTACTTATATTCTGTGGACATTGCTAGATGTTCACTCATGGGCAATTTTATTTATGTTTGTGTTTTATTCAAGAACATTTTCTACTAAATATGTTGTATGATACTGCTCAACAAAATACGTTTTTACCATAAATCTGATGGAAGAAATATATTAAAAATACAATGAAGAACATACAGCCCAAATATTCTTACAAGCAAAAGCTTGGTGCAGTTTTTATCTAAGATTTCTAAATTCAGTCTTTTAACTAAGTAGCTTGATTTTGTGTGAGGTGGAACAGCTGTGTGTTTACCCTCCTTGCAAAGTCTTTGTGCATGCTGTATGTTTCGTTGAACACTGGGCACTCCCTAATCCGACCTCCACTATTACGACCCCCTCCCTGAAATGACCAGAACATTTTTGACCCATTTGTTTTCTTTCAGAAATCAACTACATCCCTAACCCGACTTTAAGGGCTACTTATTTTTAGTTTCTTTATATCGTTTGATAATGTTACCTGTTGTGTCCATGGCAACAAGCTAGATTATGATTGGTTAATGGGACATATCCCATAAGGCCAAGAGTGACGTAGCGTCTGCTCGAACGGGTCTGCCCGCCATGTTGTACTCATCAAGTCTAAGCTGTCTTCTACCTAGATTATAATGTTTGAAGCACACCAGCTGTGTTACGTGTTTGTTGGTACCAGAATGAATGTTCCAGACCACACAACAGACACTATATTACCCAATGTGTAATTTTTTTTACTGTGTGTCGCATCCTCCATAAGGGCAAAAGGATTAAACTTCTTCTTCTTCTTCTTCGGTCACTCAGACAGTTTCCTGTCAATTATGAGTGCAGATGCGTCATGCTGCCGTTATGCGCCTAACTAAGAAACAGTTAGTCCCAGCAAGTCCGACTTCGGCTGGAGGAAATCTTTTTGAAAGTGTTTCGTTAAAAAAGGCAGGAGAATGGGCCGGAAAGGCAGAAAGATAGTAGATGACAGAAAGCCAAGGGAAAAAGACAGAGTCAAAGAGAGTGACAGATTAGAGGAAGTTACAAGCACAGAACTTCCAGAAGGTTGGGGAACTATTTATGCAAAAGATCCCCCGGTATCCCCAGCTGTTTAGCTGTGCCTTGTGTAATTGCTTATTTTTTTGCTTCTAAACTCTAGGGAAGCCTCCACCCCCTTCCCAGCAACCTCCTCCTCCCTCCCCCCTCTTCCCCACTCCCCTACCAGCCCCACCACCCCACCCGCCTCCTACCACCACCCCTCCCCAGGGACGGGAATGGACTCAACCGGTGCGCAGTTATTGTTGTCGTCGTCTTTGCCGGAGTGGTGTCACGACTGTGGCGAAAACTTGCCGGTGGTTTACCGCCATGTGTTGGAAGCTGTGTCTGAGTGAGTGGTAGTGGTACATGTTACCGTAGTACCGTATATTGCCGACTATAAGCCGCGACTTTTTCCCTCAACTTTGGCCCATGCGGCTTATAGACTGATGCAGCTTGTCTGTGGATTTTTGTTTCCATTCTACATTTATCAGTATGATTAAATCTGTTTCTGGCCACATTCTTCAGCTTAGTTTTTAGCTTCTTTAGACTCAAAACAGTTTTTGGTAAATCAATAGATTCAAATCTCATGTTTAAAGAGATTAATGCATGTATTTTGTATGAACAGTCTCACTTATTTTTAATGTTTATATTCATTGATACTTGTCTTCATGTTGATTATTCTTGGCTTGTTGTTTATCTGTATGTTAGTGTTTAGGCCTTTGTTCAGCGCTTTGAGCACCCTGCAAAGGGAGTTAAGCGCTCTATAAATAACCAGTATTATTATTATTATTATTATTAAAGTGTCTGAGAACATTACATACTCATGTTCTGATAGGAGAATTTCTATATTTATGTTGGTTTGTGCACATACAATTTTCTCTGCGGCTTATAAGTTGCTGCGGCTTATATGTGAATAAATACCTAATATTTTGTCAATTTAAGGGATGCAGCTTATATACAGGTGCGTTTTTATAGTCCAGTGTTTACAGTAGTAGTACCATATGTCCATATGTGACCCAGCACCACAAAAGGGACATAAAGTTGCTGTAGGGCTAGTTTCTCACAACAGGCTTGCAAAGTCAAAAATATCATTTTTTGGTCAATTTTGAGTTATGGGTATTTTCGTGTTCTCTAGCATCTTATCTTTCATATTTATAAAGAATAATCATTAATATGGTCTCTAAATGGTCTTATAAGTGTTTTAAAACAAGTAGGTCAATGCATTTTCTTCAGCTAGGCTAGACTTTAGACTGTGTTTTCTCAAAATGGCCGACGCTCACCCTACTAACTTTAAATGCTCGTAACTCTGGAACGGAAAAAGATACAAGAATGGTTCCTGTATCATTAGAAAGAGAACTGTGAAGTTTTCAGATGTATAATTTTCTCAGAATGGTCAGTTTGACACTTAATGTCCCTTTCGTGGTGCTGGGTCACATATATGACTCGGCCTGTATTCACATTGAGATAGTATGAGACTAGTTATCATCATGATATCTTAGAAGTCCTTCTAAAGTCCTATTAAATCCAACTACTTTAGAAGGACTTCTAAGATATGATGATAAGTCTCATACTATCTCAATCAATGTGAATACAGGCCCAGGACCACGAAAGGGACATGAAGTGTCAAACTGACCATTCTGAGAAAATTATACATTTGAAAACTTCAGACAATTCTCTTTCCAACGATGCAAGAAGTATTCTGTATTTTTGTCCGTTTCAGAGTTATGAGCATCCCTCCGTCCCACTCTGCTTTCAAATCAAACCTCAAAGCCCACCTGTGTTCCCCCGTCATTGAAGCTCATTCTCTCTTTCACTCCTCTCTCTCTCGCCTTTAGGTCTATTTCTCAAAAGTGTGTGTGTTATCTTCTTGTTCGTCTTTGTGCCGCATCTTTGTTTGAATGCGTTACAAATGCTCAACGTGTATGTGTGTGTGTGTGTGCGCTTCGATTTGATTTTTATCCAAGATTTAGCGCCGTGTATAAATGCTGTATGTTGTTGTTGCTGTTGTTGTCGTCGTTGTTATCAGGGGAGAGACGATAATAACGGAGAAGCTGTACCCCATCCTGCTGATGAGCAACCTGCCTCGCGAGCTGCTCGGAAATCTGTGGACCATGGCCAACGCCCTCACCCCTGGGCAGCTCACTCGCTCCGAGCTGTGGGTTTTGCTGGCCCTCGTCGCTCTAGTGCAGGTAAACAAACGGAAAAACCCAAGAGGCAAAGCCTTCAAGGCTCACTCGAACAGGCACATGTGGGACAACAACAAACAAAGATTGAGGGGGGTGTCTAAAGTACAAGGTGTGCCAATAAAATGAGGGGTAATTGCCTAAGCGTGTTATCATCCTTCTTTATTCCTCTTATGATAACACATTTAGGCAACTACCCCTCGATTATAATGACTTTGAGATTGAGGGTCGTAAACATGAGTGGGGGGGGGGGGGGGGGGGGGGTGTTTAAAGTACAAATGAAACTATCGTTAATGGATACAACTAAAAAAAAAAAAAAAGTGCCCGTGCCGAGAATCGGACCCGGAACCGTTGGCATGAGAGACAGAAGCTCTACGCAATGAGCTATCGAGGCTTTCACTGTGGAATACTTTCTTAACTCATGTTGCCTGTTGAATACTCTCTAACCCACTAATCTATAATATCTGTTTACAGTGTTTTTTAAATATTTAATTATCGAAATCATTAATGTTTGAAAGCTTGTTTGAAAGTAGTTTAGGCATGCTCCTGAAATCAGGATTCCTGTCATAATGAACGCTGATGTGTCATGCCGCCGTTTCGCGCCCAACTATTTCTAATCAGGCCCAGCATGTCCGACTTCGGCTGGTTTGAATTTAGTTTCCCTCTCCTAGGAAGGTTGCCCGCCATAGCTTTGATGAGTCCTTCCTGCCCATTTTGGTTTGAAATCAGAGTTTTCCTTCTCCTAGATGGACTGCCTGCCAAGGCTAACTGAGCTCCATCTACCTGTGTTTGAAATCAGAGTTTTCCTTCTCCTAGACGGACTGCCTGCCAAGGCTATCAGCTCCATCTACCTGTGTTTGAAATCACAGTTTTCCTTCTCCTAGACGGACTGCCTGCCAAGGCTATCAGCTCCATCTACCTGTGTTTGAAATCACAGTTTTCCTTCTCCTAGACAGACTGCCTGCCAAGGCTATCAGCTCCATCTACCTGTGTTTGAAATCACAGTTTTCCTTCTCCTAGATGGACTGCCTGCCAAGGCTAAACGAGCTCCATGTACCTGTACTGTGTTTGAAATCAGAGTTTTCCATCTCCTAGACGGACTGCCTGCCAAGGCTATCAGATCCATCTACCTGTGTTTGAAATAACAGTTTTCCTTCTCCTAGATGGACTGCCTTCCACGGCTAAGCGAGCTCCATCTACCCGTGTTTGAAATCAGAGTTTTCCATCTCCTAGACGGACTGCCTGCCAAGGCTATCAGCTCCATCTACCCGGACCGGTCTAGCTCCAACCCCCCTTGAAGGAGGGGCCAAGAACTAGTTTTGATATCACGCCGGTTGTACGCGCCCATGCCGCGTTCGCCATGACCAGGTCATGCCCACCCTGCCCCATGTCCCCGAAGGAACACCCACATTAACGTGGCCTGGAGGTGCGACTACGGAGTTCACTCTCACATTAGGGACGCACTTAGGCACCCTAAGTGAGAGATCTTTGCAGAGCGAAATCAGGATTGAAAAAGCTGATAGAAAAGAGTCTTCAGGATTGGCCGTTTTGTCAGCCGGGAACCGCAGTCTTATCAAATCAAACATTTCTTGGCAACATTGATGATGGCAGAAGTGAACAAGAGATGACAATATGCCATTCTAACACTACCCCCACCCATCCTGTAGACACAGACGCACACACATTGGAAATTATTTTTAACGTGGTCAACACCTTCACGCATTGGAAGTATTGTTTTTTTTATTATGATCTTGTTGGTTTTTTGCTCGTTTTGCTATATTTGCTGTTTGCTTGTTTGTCTACGTTGATAAAGGCGCATTCGCCGAAATATCCAGTAGTTTTGTTTTGTCTCGTGAATAAAATAACGTCGTCACTTTGCACTTGTCGTGTAGTTGTTTGTTTGTTGCATGTTCCAGTGACGTTGCAGTCTGTTTCAGTTGGGTGGGTTTTTTCACCACACTTCAGGATTGGGAAGATTCCGAGAACATTGAAACACGTGTCATTTCATGATTGAGAGAATGTTTTGCTTTCACCCATGCATGTGTTGTATAGCACGAAGCAAATTGAGCTCCTCCGAAATTGGAATGTGTCGGCTGTTCGCAGCGGGGAGACCAGTGAGAACTGAAAACTGGACAGACACATATCGCCGTCCGCATGCAAAAGAGACGTAACTCAAAATTGGTCATCTTCGATGTGTTGGACTTACCAGTTGATCTAGACAAGCTGCATCATCTAACAAAGCTGTAAAACAGCAATTTGCAAAGATAAAACACAGATGGTGACGCTAAAGGAACAAAAAATGACGTTATGTGGCCTGAAATGACAAAAATATTGAGGTTTCCATTCCTCATGTGAAGTGACGTCATTTGACTTACGTCTGTATTGCATGCGGGCGGCGATATGTACCTTACCCATTATGGCCATAATTATGGCCTGGGAACGCAGAAGAAGAAGAAGAAGAACTTGGGGGTTATTGTATACAAGACGAACGCGTTGCCTCATGTTTGTGTGTACGTTGTTTTTTTTACCCCCGTCAGAACAATTACGAGATAACCTCCACGGCCATCCTCAGGCGATGCCCCCAGGCCCCCGTGCCTTTCCTGGGGCAACCTCCATCCTCCTCCTCCTCCTCCTCTTCCTCCTCTTCTTCCTCCTTCACCTCTCATCCTCCCGCGATGCCTCAGACCCCCCCTCCTCCCGCTGGCAGCCAAGCCCTTGGCCAACCCTCCACGGCGGCGACAGCAAACAACAATCCGTTGAACCAACAAGGTAAGGAAACAAGAAACCAAAAAGAGAGAGAAGCACCCACAGGGTTACTGCTAGAGGTCAGCGTTATCGCGGAAATCCTTGTTTGGGTAAAAAACACACCACAGAAACAAAAGCAACCACATTTCCTTGTTTTAAAAAAAAAAATCCTTGAATAATTATTCCACTCTGAGAAAGTGATCTCTACAAGTGCGACCCAAGTGCCACGAACATTATCGAGCGTCGTTGTCAACTTCTCGCAAAAATCGGAATATTTCCTGATACCAGTACAGTATTAAGAATGACAAATGTCGGGAGACGTTGTACTTGTTTTTTGGTCTCAAATCACTATTGATGTTTCCCCCGAAGACGAAGTGTGGCTGCCCACATGGCGAGGTAATCAAAAACGGTCACACACGTAATGTTCTCATCCCTAGCTGGTACATTTGTGCCGTATTGTTCAAGTGCTCTGGCTGTTGGGATGGTCGCTGGAGTCGTTAAGCCAGGGAACAACAACAACAACAACAACTATTGATGTAAAAAGACATTAAATTAAATTACAGATTCATTCATTCATTCATACATTGTGCTTGCATAATACTCGTATGACATGTATTCAGGGTTCAATACGTTCTCTATAAATATATTTTCTTCTCCCCCTTGACTGAAACCCTGCGCATTCTAATGTGATTTATTATATAGCAAAAAAACACCCCCCAAAAACAAACAAAACCTGTGCAAACAAAACCTGCATTTGGTGTAAAATTTGTGCGGCCTAATTTTGATGATGCATTTTATTTTCTGTAAAATACCGTATTTTACGGACAATAAGGCAATACTGTGACTGACAATATACCGTATTTTACGGACAATAAGGCAATACTGTGACTGACAATATACCGTATTTTACGGACAATAAGGCAATACTGTGACTGACAATATACCGTATTTTACGGACAATAAGGCAATACTGTGACTGACAATATACCGTATTTTACGGACAATAAGGCAATACTGTGACTGACAATATACCGTATTTTACGGACAATAAGGCAATACTGTGACTGACAATATACCGTATTTTACGGACAATAAGGCAATACTGTGACTGACAATATACCGTATTTTACGGACAATAAGGCAATACTGTGACTGACAATATACCGTATTTTACGGACAATAAGGCAATACTGTGACTGACAATATACCGTATTTTTCGGCTCATTAGGTGCTGCTGTGTATAAGGCGAATAGGGCAATTTTCAAGAAAAATCTGACAAATTCCAAGTAAAAGGCGCCCTCGTTTATAAGGCACCACACCTCGCAACAGAAAGTCGAAGTTTGAAGCCCGTACACGTCCTGTAAACGCTTACCAACCGCCATTATTGTCATAAACGAGAGTTGGCTCCCTTCTCAAATAATCGAAACTTCTGTTTTTGCGACTTCCGGTTGTTGTGTTTGGACTTTTCTTCGCGAAAACTGGTAGAATTATGGCATTTTAAGCTCTACAACGATGTTTTTTACATCCAATGAAGGGTTGGATGGCATCTGTTGGACGGTATCTTGGACGATAACAGGGATTTTGAAGCATTTTAACGTGAGTATTCGTCGTATCGGCGACTCGTTACCACTTTCGACTTACAGTAGACTGTACTGAACACAATTTTGTTCACTAATAGGGCGCCCTCGTTTATTAGGCGCATAGGTTGAAATTGGAGACAAAAATATCGCCTTATAGTCAGAAGTCCGAAAATTACGGTAGTAAGAAAATATACCGTATTTTACGGACTATAAGGTGATATTTTTTTCCCAGACTGAGACCCCTGCGCCTTATAATGTGACTGATAATATAGTAAGAAAATATAATAACAAAATCTGAATTTTGTGTCAAATTTGGGGGGTGCGCCTTATACTAAGGTGCGCCTTGTAGTCTGAAAAGTATGGTATTATACATACTTCAATTTCACAGCTTTTTTTTTCCTGACAGGTGCATCATCAATATCGGGTTCGGCTTTTCCCTTCCCCGCTACCCATCACCCCCTTCCCCCCTCAGCGTCGGCAGCCATTTTGCCCACCAGCGGCACTGTTGCCGCGGCAGCGGAGGAAGATTTTGCCGATTTTCAAACAGCGCCGGTGCCGGCAAGGCCACCCGGTAGTATCAGACCCCCTCCCCCTGCGCCCCCTGCTGTGCCTCCTGCCGCCCGAACAGGTGAGAGGATCCTGTTGAAACAAGAGGCCTCTGCCTTTTCCCTTTGCTTGCTGTCATCTACTATCTTTCTGCCTTTCCGGTCCATTCTCCTGCCTTTAAAAAACAACATCTTTCTCCTTTGAGCTCCTCCGAAATCGGAATGTGTCGGCTGTACGCAGCGGGGAGACCAGTGGAAACTGAAAACCGGACACATACGTACCTTGTCCATTATGGCCATATGGCCTGGGAACGCAGAAGAAGAAGAAAGAAGAGGCACTGCCACAGTCAGACCTGCCAACTTTTCTGTTTTGATCTGGATTTCTTCTCTTCAGACTACATTTCTTCCGCTCGAGTCCATAAAATTCCGCTTTCAAAACTTTATTTTTTTTTAATATAATACAAACCCATCATCTTATGTACAGAGCGGCCACAGCTGCTGTGCGTATAACCGATTTTCCAGTTTCTAGAAGCATTTCCGGTCACATACTTTCCGTCAAAATGTCGATGTGTGTGAAACTCTAGCTGCTTTACCTGGGAAGAAAAGAAAGAGAACAGAGCAACATTTCCGCGAAGACTACATGGGGAAAAGTATCTGTGCATTCAGAGATCAAGAAAGTGTGCATCATGCTTGATGTACGCTGTGCTCACTACACTTAAAAGTCTCCTATGGAGGGTATCAAGACATCGAACGAAACATTACCTCTCACTGAGAGTGAGAGTCTCATCGTCATATCGAAACTGCAAGCTCCCAGGCTTCATCTTCCACCCGTTGATACATACATACAGACAGACAGACAGACAGACCAAAAGCAATACCCATCGCAGACTTTGTCTGACCGGGTAAAAACAAAGCCCTAGCAAAACAATCTGTAGCTTTGGTTGATTCTAAGCTTTCAGCCTCTTCTTCTGAAAACAATTGCAACTTGTACCATAAAAAGCTGCTTCGGCAACAAACATTTTAGTGTTTGAGATGTCTGAATAATTTCTGCCTGTGGGGATTCCAGGCATGGGAGGGGGCTGGGTAGGGGGGGGGGGGGTCTCTTGCAGAAATACTCCCCCCACCTTGTGGAAGTTCTGTTTTGTATCCTTTAATCTGTCGCTCTCTTTGACTCTGCCTTTTCCCTTTGCTTTATGTCATCTACTTATCTTTCTGACTTATTGGCCCATTCCCCCCCCCCAAAAAAAAAAAAAAAAAAAAAAAAATCTTCGAAACAAATTTCTCTTCCAAAATTGGAATATGTATGCAGCGGGGAGAGAGACCAGTGGAGGCTGAAAAGTGGACACATATGATGTAATTTGAGTTCATTGTTTAACATTAGTTGTGATTGTTTTGACCCGTCGGCAAATGTTAAGAACAGCCCCCTCCTCTGCCCCTTCCATTCATTTCAGACGGTTTCAGGTTAGGGTTAGGGTTAGGAATAGGGTTTGGGATAGAGTTGGGATATGTTTAGGGTCAGTTAAGTGTTAACCCTTTCACCGCCAAAGTCTCATTTTAGCACCACAGTGATTTAACACCTATGTCACTAAAAGGCATCAAATTAGGGTCTATTATCCAAAGACCCTATTGTCTTAGTTTTGGGAAGTAAGGATAGACCTTATGTTATATATGTCACAGAAGAATCCACAATACTACAGGTGGATTTTGTTCTCTGTCCAGGTAAATTTAATGGACATTTTTGGTTGAAATATGGTTGGCGGTGAAAGGGTTAATCTGATAACATATAATTTATTTATTTATTTTATGTGTGTGGATTAGATGGTTTCGGGTTAGGGTTTTGGATAGGGTTAGGGATTGGTTTAGGGTCTGTTTAGTGACAAATACACACAAAAATAAAAGTTGATGACTAAGCTGACCCTAAGCCTATCCCTAACCCTAACCCTAACCTGAAACTGTCTGGTATGAATGGAAGGGGCAGACGAGTGAGCTTTCCTCAACATTTGCCGACTGGTCATATTGTGTTTGAATTCTGTTTGAAAAAGAACCCGTGTTTGGTGGTTGTTGTTTCGCTTCAGAGGACAGTTATGGCGAATTCATCGGAGGCAGTTCTTCCCAGGGCGCCGAACACAACTTCTCGAGGTTTGTTGCAGCTGCTGTTGTATCAATTTTGTCCCCTGGGGTGGTTATAGTCCAAAATTATGGTAATACTACTAATAGCATAAAAAATTAACATTTTTTAATTTCTTTTGAATTGAAGTTGTCTCTCTCTGTCTATCTCTCTATCTTCCCCCCCTCTCTCTCTCTCTCTCTCTCTCTCTCTCTCTCTCTCTCTCTCTCTCTCTCTCTCTCTCTCTCTCTCTCTCTCTCTCTCTCTCTCTCTCTCTCTCTCTTTGAACAGTATTCCCACTCACTCAGGTCCTCAAACACAAAACTTCTGAAAGTTCCAAAAACAAATCTAAAATCATTTGGTGACCGCAGTTTCAGTTTCAGTGCCCCTGCTGTTTGGAATTCCCTCCCAGTCGATACTCCCCCATGAACCAACTATCTCTACTTTCAAAGCTAAACTCAAGACTCACTACTTTCAAAGCTCATTCGGTTTGTAAAATTTTCCTTCTTGATCTTGTACCTGGGTGAATGATTGGGTGATAATGTTTTGTGTGACTGCGGGTGTATCAGTGAATGGAAGCGCCTTGAGTGTAACATAATTATAGAAAGGCGCTATAGAAATGTTATCAATTACCGTAATTTACGGCCCATAAGGCGACACAGCGCATGAGGCGCACCCCCTGCTTTTTAAAAAAAATCGTAATTTGAACACAGATAGGGCGCAAAGAAACCAAAGAAATAAAAAAAAAGGAAAAACGAAACGATCAGCGAAAGTAACATCATTACAGGGCCAGTGACTGAAGTGGAAGCCTAACTAGATCACTATATTTTAATGCAATGTGAGTGAACTGTTGTCGGTTTGTTGTGGAAGCTACCAGAGCATGGTGAGTTGTTCATTTCAACTCTCGACCCCCTTACTTTTTTCTGTTTAGAGTATAGAAAGGGCGCATGCGCCGGATTGGGCGCAGGGGTCAAAGTTCAGTAAAAAAAAGTAGCGCCTAATAGGACGTAAATTACGGTAGTTTTTTTAAAGTTTTTTTAAAGTTTTTTTTTAATTATTATTTTTTTGCTGCCAGCGTTCCCAAAGAGGCCTCGGATCGACTGGACAAACTCTACAGCAACGGCGCCATGACTATGGACGAACAGTACAACTCCAACGTCCGCAATTTCTTCTGCAGCAGCGATTCTTCTACAGGTACAAGAAAAAAAGGAAGAAAAAAAAAAGGAAAAGAACCACACACACACACTTTTTTTTAATGTTTTTTTTCTAATCCTTCTACAGTGGAACCTCCCTTATAAGACCTCCCATTATAAGACTCCCTCCCACATAAGTAAGACCTACTTCTCTGTAAAATAATATTGTCTTGTAATATACATTATGGAAGAAGAGAACCTTCTTTGCAAGGGGGGGAAAACCCCCCCAAAAAAAAAAAAAAAACCACTTCTCCGAGACATTACCCTTCTTTGTAAGTAATAAAATTACCTCTCCCTTATAAGGCCCCTCCCTTATGAGACCTCATTTTGGGTGTGGTTTTTTGTAGGTCTTATGAGGGAGGTTCCACTGTGTTCTCAGTTTATGTTATATTATCATTATTGTGTCTATTGTTTGCGTAGTATTTGTGAATGGCCTTTCTATGTGTTATATTATTGATGTTTGTTGTGTGTCTGATGCTTAAGAGCGAGATGAAGACCAGAGAGAGGCGGTGGGGGGTGGGGGTGGGGGTTGCTGGTGAAATAAAACAGACGAAGAAAGGAGAAAAGGGAAAGAAAGGAATACTGAATAGAAAATCGAGTTGTTTTTGGCTCACTCGTGTTAACGAAATAAGTATGTTCTCATCCTGTTCGGCTGTGTGTCTGTCTGTATGTATGTATGTATGTATGTATGTATGTAGTTTGTGGTCTCAAAACTTTAGCAACACATGCACTTCAGCCATAACTACACATGTACTCTTCTAAAAAAATCCTTTCATATTATAATTTTCGCGGAAACTACAAATGATAGCGCAACCAATGTTTGCAAGGTATATAGCAGGCCTGTTTACCCATACGATTTTGGCGTATTTTGTACCCCTGTTTGTCACGAATACGACCAATACGACATCTGGGAAAAAATACGCCAACAAAAAATCCGACTATCATTATTTTTCAAACATGCATATCATCGGTGATATTCACAAACCTTGTATCTCGATTTTGGGGGCGTTTGAGTTAGATACATAGTCAGTCACCAAAAGCTCGTATCTCTAACGACTTTCTATCTGGGGTATACGAGATTGTGAGCATAGAAGAAAAACTCGTAAGTCCCAAATTCAGATCTAGTTAAGGACAAAACCTCGTATCTTCGTTCTTTTCAAGTCTAAAAAACCCGTTTTCAGTCATTTTAACAGAATGCAGGACTGAACTCGCAATATCTCAAACAACATATTCATCATAGTTAATCAATTGTGGCCAGTGTAGTTACTTTTAAAAACAGTTAAATTCGTTTTTCTCAAAACTACCAACATTGAGATATGAGGTTTGTGAATGTCACCGACTATATAATGCTTCCACAAACATGCCACACTGACTCCTGACTGCTGTGCGTATAGCCAGGAACTACTTTTTGTGTGTCAATGTCTCCGATTGGCCAAGAGCACCAGTTTGTAGTTCTCGTTCGCGAGATTTCGCGTGGTTTGGTGGCTGCCATTTTGTATTTTCAACTCGGCGAGCGCGCGCGTGTTAAGAATGTCAAAAATATTCAAAATGTCTAAGCGTCCTGCTTCAGAAGGAGACAGTAGTTCTTGCTCAAAGTCCAAGCAAACCAAGCAGGATTTCCTAGAAAAGTACAGTCGGTATCCTGGAACTGTGCCTTCCACTCTGGGGAAGACATTTGCGCACTGCAAGTACTGTAACAGAGATATTGACGTTTCTCATGGTGGGCAGCACGATGTACGCAAACATTGTGATACAAAACTGTTCTTATATAAAGATAATATGCTTTGTCTGCTGTGTTTCTCGATATTTCTTGGAATACTCCTATTTTGGAAAGAATACTCTTTTTGAAATTCTGAATACACTTTTCGTGATTTAGGGGTAAACAGGTCTGATATAAACACCATTATTATGTTTCTCAGTGACTCCATTTAAAAAAAATAAAAATAAAATAATAGCCACAGTGATATGAAAGCAAATCAGTTATTAAGTTTTGAAGTGCGAATTGAATGAGTGCGCGTGAACGCAAGAAGAGAAGTCATTGCTTTAGCGTATAAGGTTACAAGTGGCGTCGTATAGTAGCAAGCCACATTGGCGTAGTGGTAAAACACTCGCTCTCTCACGCGAACGTCACAAGTTCGTTTCCCAGCATGGACACAATTTTTTTTTGTGTGTGTGTGATGCAAAGCGAGTGAGCCTTGAAGGCTTTGCCTTTCTTGTTAAATATTGCTTTCCTATCATTATTATTGAGCGTGATAATTGTGCTGGACATTTCTCAACCCGTTGAATCTAAAAGAACGGCTGAGTGAAATGCAGATTAAATTTCTTTTTTTAAAAATCAAGGCAGATACAATTTTGTTGTTGTTGTTGTTGGGAGGGTGGTGTGTGTGTGTGTGTGTGTGTGTCTTCTTTTAGCTGTGGATGTGTGGTTTGTGGGCTTCTGTGAGCTTTAGTGTACATTTATAAAAGTGTTATTTTGCTTTTGAAAAGTCGTGGCCAATGTGTTTCGTTGATTTGATTTATTTTTTTATCTTGCTTTTAAATTCTTTGAAGGATTAGGTCAAAGGATAGTTTGGAGCTATTCCCCCCCTCCCTCCCAACCCCCTCCCCTCCCCCACCCACCTTTGTTTGGTACACCTGATTTAAAGTGTTTTCATTGTGTGTGTTAGGTATGTCTGGCCATAGATGGGTTTGGTTTTGTCCCAAAGAGCCTTTTTATATATATATATAAACCTTTTAACTTATAATATATCGCCGTCCCGCGTGCAAAAGACTTAGTCATCAAACTTAGTCATCTTCGATGTGTTGGACTTACCAGTTGATCTAGACAAGCTGCATCGTCTAACAAAGCTGTAAAACAACAATTTGCACAGATAAAACACTGATTGTGACGCTAAATTAACAAAAAAAATGACGTAATTCGACACGAAATGACCGAAATGTTGAGTTTTCCATTCCTCATGCGAAGTGACGTCTTTCGACTTACGTCTCTTTTGCATGCAGGCGACGATATGTTCGCCCGTTAATTAAGGATAAGTCGTGTTGTTGTTGTCGTCAATGTTTGTATGATATAGCTTATAATGGTGTCAGTGTGCGTACATACATGTGTGAGCGTTGTTATTATTCTTTGTGTGGTGTGGGTTTTTTCAAGCGCAGACCTGTTTATATATCGTTTTGTTTTGTCTTAGCTTATTTCATTTGTGCGTGGTGGAACGTTTTTAACGGTGTCTGAGTTTTTGTGTGTGTGTTAGGTGTTAGGTTCGTTTTGATCTTAGTATTGGATCTTATTTTTGTTTATTTTGTATAGATGATATTTTTGGTCTGTGGTGAAATTTCCCCCTATTTGTTTCGTGTTTGAATGGTGGAGTTTTAGCCGTAAAGCTTGCTTGCTTGCTACCTGGAAACATCTTGACAGTTTTAGAATTCAGAGTGGCTGAAAGAGAAAAAAAAGTTATGATGAATTTAAGATTGCTCCTGCGAATCTTTGTGTTCAGAAATCTTTCTAGTTTATGTAATTGAGCTTTATCGTATACCAATGTTAGGATTAATCAATCAATCAATCAATCAAAATTTATTGTCTTTAAAAAGATAAAGAAAATCTTTGTCTGGCATGCACAAAAACATAAACATAATAAGAAACATCATTTAGAAACTCTCATCCAAAATCAAAATTGTACGCACATTTTTCCTTATATCAATCAATAAATAAATAAATATGGTGTTAAATTACAATCCAAAATAAACACTAGGAAGCACACACACACACATACACCCCCCCCCCCCCCCACACACACACACACACGCACGCATGCACACACACACACCCCCCACCCCCAGCTGAAAGTAAGACCAACAGTTTGTGTACACTCACATGCACGCACACATGCACACACACGCCAAGGTCTATAGGTTCAGTGACTGTTCAAACAAGTACTCAAGTGTACTCCGGTCATATTTCCTTACATTCTCTTGGCAATCTCCAAAAGTTATTTGGAAACTTTTAATGAATCATACATCATACCAGGGGTCGCGCTAACGCATGTTTCTTGCGTATTTGACGCGTTTTAAAAATCGCTGACGCATTTTTACAGCGTTTACGCGTAACCCATACGCAAAATGACGTCCGCTCAAAATCGCGGTGAATCAGACTTTAGAAGTCCTATGGTCCCTACACGTATAGTGGTTCTGCTACACAAAACATTGGAACAGACTATAGAAAAGTCACTGCTTTCAGAGGAGGTAAGTATCCCATCCTTTCTCTTTCATTAGTTATCCAGATTCCGTCCAGTACTGCTGTGACGTAGGCAGTGGCGGGAAAATCACTGTAAGCGCATTGTCTGACTCCACCCCCCACCCCATCTCCCCACCCCCACCCCCTTCCAGCCTTTGCTTCCTTTCATGGTGCTTGGCCACTGGATATCCAGATTCCAGTCAATTAACTGTGACGTAAATGAAGGGTTTGGCGCAAAATGAGCGCTTTGTTGCACAATTGCGTGTCGACTTTGAGGATCGCTGTGATCGCCGACAATGACTGGTTAGTGAATAAAAATGCATGTTTTTGTTGCTTTCTTGTTTTCATTGTTTTTAGCTTAGATTTATCATTTTGTTCTTTGACGCGATTTTTTGCTTCCCTTACGCATTTTTTTGCCGACGTCGCGTAAGCAAAACGCGTTTTCAAAAACACTAGCGCGACCCCTGCATACATACATACATACATGTATATATGAGGTTTTTTGTATTCACAGCAACTGTTAGTTGAGGCATTTGAGACGATTAAAAGACGAAAAAAAAGACAAAAAAAACTTACCACATTGAATCACTGTTTGCTTTCACTGTGCCAACTTTTTGGTTTTGATTTTTTGTTCTACTGCCGATAATTTTTATTATTTTTTTAAAACCCTTTTGATTTGTTCCTTTGCAAAGTTTATTTTCATTTGCTTTGTAGGTTTGGTTTTTTTTCTTAAAAAAATAAAAAATAAAAATGAATATTACAAGAAACCCGTGAAAAGATTAGTGTTGTGACTACCGTGAAAACTGGACTATAAGACGCACCTGTACATAAGCCGCATTCATTAACTCATGTGTACAGAGCGACACAAAAATATAAATTATCCTACAGTGGAATCCGTTTAATTGGCCATCGGATAATTGGCCAAAGCCGCTTAATCAGCCAATTTCCTCTGGAACGGAATTTTTTCTTCTTAAGCATGTGTTATTTTGTTCGTTTTTACGGCCAAAGCTGAAATCTTCAATTTCGCTTTATTGGCCACTTTTTCTCTCTAATTTTTCCTCTTTACCCCTTTTTGAGAGGGAGAACAACAGAGGCAGACAAACTGACAACACGCTTTTGACGTTTACATGGTTGAGTGTGAAGTTGGAAGGTGAGCTGTTGTCAATTGAAAGACCCTGCATGGCGTTAAAATCACTCAAGAAAACAAAATCATTGTCTTTTACTCGTGCTTCTGTCAAGTTGTAGGGTTAATAAACACACACACACACACACACACACACACACACACACACACACACACACAAACACACACACACATCACAAAAAGGGAAAGAATTTGAATTTGATCTGCAACATTTAATTTTGACGTCATTGCTTTTGACTTGCATAATTGCGTCATACAGTATCTCGATGTTCGTTTTATCGGCCGATTCGCTTTATCGGCCATATTTGTCCTGGTCCCAAAAGTGGCCGATTAAGCGGATTCCACTGTATTACAATATGAGTATTTGATGCTCAAAATAGGCTGGAAACAAATGTTATTATACCTATTAATACAGAATTGAAAAAAATCCACAGATAAGCCGCATAGGCCAAAGTTGAGGAAAAAAGTAGCGGCTTGTTGTTGTTCATGTTGTTGTTCCCTGGCTTAAAGACTCCAGGGATCATCCCATGTTGTGAAGTGTGTGTGCATGCGTGTGTATGTGTGTGAGCGTACATTTGTATGTGCTTTTCCTTCCAGTTTTGTCTCGTATTTAATTTTGAATTTCTGTGAAGAGATCACTATCCTTTGTTTATAATTATGGCTTGACAAGCGTTTGCTGTCCGTCGCTGTCCTTGTTTTTGTGCAACGATTATGACTCCAGTGAACAGAAATCGGAGAAAGGATATTATATATATATATCCAGGGCTCCCAATCGTCCTGCAAAACAAGGGGTCCCAGGGTACCCTTTTACTTAGGGCGTAGAGGGTCCTAGAGGAGGGATAGATAGTCCCCATTGCTTTGCAAAAATTGAAATACGTATAATTCCAAATGCATGCTTTTTGGTATTTGGTATATTCAAGTCACAGAGACTTATCTCTGTGAAATTTGGGCTGCTCTCCCTTGGAGAGCGCGTCGCCTACCCAATTTATTAAAAATTAAAGCAAAATTGGGGGTGATGAGGGGGGGGGGGGGGCAGACTTTGGAAACCTAGCTATCGATAGGCCATTTGCCGTGTGCCGGCCGCCTTCAATTTCACTGAGTTGAATTTCAGAGAGTTGAACTAGAGAGGTCAGCGTAACTCGGGCAGAACGAGCTCGGACAACTTAGTAGTCTAGCATAGAGTACGGACAGTCGTGGCAAATGCCCTATTTGGCCATACCAGGCAGCGGGATTTCTCCCTGCTCTTACCGACTTTCAACTGCCGTGGGATTTTTACGTGCGTAAAGCGCACAGGTCAGACAAGCTTTAAGTCCCCATCCGAAGGGGGATGTCTACGCATGCGCGCGTGCGCATACGCGCACGCAAGAGGGTAGGCAAAAGCATTGGTCAACGACCTTCGGTGGAGAGAGAAATAGATGACGGGAAAGGTGAGAGAATCGGTTCAATGAATGAGGCTTTATACCGAAAATTCTCTGCCCCTGTCTCTTGACCTGAGATGCAAACGCCCCCTACTTAAGATTATCGCCCTTGCCTCCTGTCAGGAACTAGCAGTATATAGCCACAGAAAATTATCTGCTCCTGACTCGTCACCAGGGGGCATCGGCAGTTCAGGCCTAAAAGTATCGCCCTTTCAAGGAGTAGTATAAAGCGTCATTGTGAAGTGGTGGAAATAGTGGACGGTGAAAGGTCCTTGATTGGAGGTCGTAAGTTTGGAATGCCAAGACCAAGACTTTTGTTATTTTTGCCCATTATTTTTTCATAGTGCATCCCTGGGACCCCCTACACATTCTCATAGAGGGTCCTTTTTGCATATATTACTTCATGGACCCCCAAATAATGGTCCCCGGGAGCCCTGAATATCAGATTTATGTATGCAAGAGTTGTAAAAATAAAAAAAAAGTTCCCCGACTAAAATTGGAGGCATGGAAGCTTTGTGTTCAGCTATTTATAATGTTTGTCAAGGGGAAAGAAAAAAAAGAAAGAGAAACAATGATCTGTTGTCATGAATCGGGCAGAAGGAGAACGGTTGAGTGTTATGTAATGCTATGTTTTCAGCTAAAGCTAGCTCAGCCACACGCAAAGGGACAAGTAAGCCACTTTTTGTTTCATTATTCATTTATTTTTTGGATTTTTTTTTTTGGAGTAGCTTCTTCCCCCCCCCCTCCCCTCCTCTCCTCTCCCTTCCCTTTGCATTCACACTTTCCCTTTTGATATCTGTACCCAGCCTCTACCCCCCCCTTCCCCCCCTACAACACGCTTTCACCCCGTCTTTCCCACCTATATATCTCTTTCCCCCCTCTTTTATTTTATGCTCCCTGCTGTATTGGAGAAAGGGGGTACACGTGTACATTGCAATTTGAATGAAAGTTTTGCATGTGTTTGCATGTGTGTGTGCATGCGCACCATGCATAAGAACAAAGAATCTATTCCGAGCATGATGGCCTGAAGAACTGAACCGATCGTACTGAAACTCGGCAGATTTCTTCCTGGTGTCCCAACGGCGATGCTTATTAATATTAGCTCAGTTCATTCAAAGATCCAACAAAGATGGACAGCAGAAAAGGATGGGACGTTTTCATAGAAGTTCATGCCGAGGAGTCCTTACTGTTTCAGACTATGCTCCCCCCCCCCCCCATCCCCCTGTACCTTACTGATAATATATGAAAGCATAGCGGAGGGGGGTGGGGGAGGGGGGTGCACCTTATAACAAGGCATGCCCTATAGTCTGCAAAATTAGTTGACAATTTGGGTAGAAATACAGACTGTGTGCTTGTGGCGAGCAAGATTGGCTCGAAGATTGGCTTAAAACAAGGCATGCCTTATAGTTTTGAACAATTAGTAGAAAAAATATTGGGTAGAAGGACGGACTGTGTGCTTGTGGCGAGCAAGATCGGCTCAAAGATTGGCTTATAATAAGGCATGCCTTATAGTTTTGAACAATTATAGAAAAATATTGGTAGAAGGATGGACTGTGTGCTTGTGGCAAGCAAGATCGGCTCGAAGGTTGGCTTATAATAAGGCATGCCTTATAGTTTTGAACAATTAGTAGAGAAATTTGGGTAGAAAGACAGACTGTGTGCTTGTGGCGAGCAAGATCGGCTCAAAGATTGGCTTAAAACAAGGCATGCCTTATAGTTTTGAACAATTAGTAGAGAAATTTGGGTAGAAGGACGGACTGTGTGCTTGTGGCGAGCAAGATCGGCTCAAAGATTGGCTTAAAACAAGGCATGCCTTATAGTTTTGAACAATTAGTAGAAAAAATATTGGGTAGAAGGACGGACTGTGTGCTTGTGGCGAGCAAGATCGGCTCGAAGATTGGCTTATAACAAGGCATGCCTTATAGTTTTGAACAATTAGTAGAAAAAATATTGGGTAGAAGGGCGGACTGTGTGCTTGTGGCGAGCAAGATCGGCTCAAAGATTGGCTTAAAACAAGGCATGCCTTATAGTTTTGAACAATTAGTAGAAAAAATATTGGGTAGAAGGACGGACTGTGTGCTTGTGGCGAGCAAGATCGGCTCCAAGATTGGCTTAAAACAAGGCATGCCTTATAGTTTTGAACAATTAGTAGAAAAAATATTGGGTAGAAGGGCGGACTGTGTGCTTGTGGCGAGCAAGATCGGCTCAAAGATTGGCTTAAAACAAGGCATGCCTTATAGTTTTGAACAATTAGTAGAAAAAATATTGGGTAGAAGGACGGACTGTGTGCTTGTGGCGAGCAAGATCGGCTCCAAGATTGGCTTATGACAAGGCATGCCTTATACTATGGTCTGAACAATTAGTAGAAAAATATTGGTAGAAGGACGGACTGTGTGCTTGTGGCAAGCAAGATCGGCTCGAAGGTTGGCTTATAATAAGGCATGCCTTATAGTTTTGAACAATTAGTAGAACATTTGGGTAGAAGGACAGACTGTGTGTTTGTGGTGAGCAAGATCGGCTCAAAGATTGGTCGACTCTTTTGGGTCAGAAGTCCACAGCGTCTGAGATAGCGTGAGAAGCTGACAGGCCCAGTCCTTGTGTGCTTCAGTCTTCCATGTTCTCCCAGTCAGATCAGTTTTTCAATCCAAAATCAAACCTGGTCAGTCCGTGGCTGTTGCTGTTCGCGAAAGGAATACCCCGAAATATTTATTACAGCAGGCATTATTTAACCCTTTGACTGCCAGAGAAAATTAAAGAAAAAAATCATTGGGCAAAATTAATCATGCCATGAAAAAGACAACTGATGGAGCCAATCTCGCAAAAAATGGTCTTGGGATATTATTACTCCCTTGACTGTGTTAGAACAAAAGCCAGCATATCAGAGTTATTCCTCTTCCATCTGATGACATCATCAGGCCAGTTGGTGACAGTCGAGGGGTTAAATTCATAGGCGGTTTTTTTGGGGGGGTGATTGCTTTTTCAAACATCGGATCAGTTTTTCACGAGAGAGTGCCTTGCTGTTGATTGACATAACCTTTGAAGGAGTACGTTTATCTGGCTTGCTATCAGGTTGGGTTTTTTTTCCCACTTCCTTCTAGATCCGTATCCTTCTGTTTCTTCCCTTCCTTCCTTCTGTTACCCTCTTCAGCTCTCACCTACCCCCCCCCCCCCCCCCCCCCTGCCCTCCCCCACCCTGTGTGCCTGTGACTTACCGTCCTTCCCCTCCTACATATCGTCGGTGAAATTCGAAAAACCTCGTATCTCAATTTTGGTAGTTTTGAGAAAAATGGAGAAAAAAAAGTTTTAATAATTAAACGCGTTGACCACAATTGATTAACGATGAAGAATACGTTGTTCAAGACATTGCGGGTTTAGTCCTGCATTTCGTTAAAATTACTTTGAAAAAAAAAAAAGACTTGAAAAGAACGAAGATACGAGGTTTTTGTCCATAACTAGATCTGAATTTGGGACTTAACGAGTTTTTCTTACACAACCTCATTTACCCCAGATAGAAAGTCGTTAGAGATACAAGCTTTTGGTGGAAGGTGGCAGGAAAAATGAGAGAGATGACTATGTATCTAACTCAAACCCCCACAAAATCGAGATACGAGGTTCTTGAATTTCACTGACGATATTTTCCCAACTAACGCAAGGTGTCATGTTTTTTTTGGGGGCAATTAACATTTTACCGGGGCTTGGACTTGTTGAGGTGGAGGTATGCTAGTATGGGAGGTCAGCTGCTTTTGCGTTTCTACAGTGGAACCTCCCTTATAAGACTCCCTCCCACATAAGACCTACTTCTCTGAGACATTGCCCTTCCTTGTAAGTATTAAAATTACCTCCCTTATAAGACCTCTCCCTTATAAGACCTCATTTTGAATGATTTTTGAAGGTCTTATAAGGGAGGTTCCACTGTAATAAATAAAAAAATTGTGTGTGTGAAAGGAATATTTGCAAAAGCTTGATCTGCAGTAACGTTAACGATTAATCAATGATAATCGTGGTCCTCATGGTTCTTTTTTTTTTTTTCGCAGCTGCATTATGATTTTGAATTTTTTGAATTTATAATGATTGTTTGTACGATTCATTATTTGTTCTATTTGCCATCTGGATTACGGAAGAATTGCATCGTTGGCACCGCTGCTTATGGATTACGGATTAATTAGTTAATGATTTTGAGTTTTTTCCATGACCGCTTATGTTCAGTGACATTGCTTGCGCGGGCTTGTGAATACACTTTCATGATTATTTACAGCGAAGTAAAGGATTATTCTTATTACCTTGACCCTTTTACCGCCAGTGTCGCATTTTAGCACCACACTGATTTAACACCCATGCTACTAAAAGGCATGAAAGTTGGATCAGTTATCCAGTGACCTGATGTTGTTAATTGTGGGAGATAAGGAAAGGGTTTCTTTGATGCATGTCATTGGGGGATTCACAGTACTGCAGATGCCAAGTTTTCTTTACCTGGGTAAGTTTGAGAGAACATTTTGGATGAAAAATGGCTGGCGGCGAAAGGGTTAACTCTTCTTATTTACAGCTAAAACAAGGATTATTATTATTACTTGAACTCTTCTTATTTAGAGCGAAATGAAGGATTATTATTATTACTTGAACTCTTCTTATTTACAGCGAAATGAAGGATTATTATTATTACTTTAACTCTTCTTATTTACAGCGAAATGAAGGATTATTATTATTACTTGAACTCTTCTTATTTACAGCGAAATAAAGGATTATTATTATTACTTGAACTCTTCTTATTTACAGCGAAATGAAGGATTATTATTATTAGTTTAACTCTTCTTATTTACAGCGAAATGAAGGATTATTATTATTACTTGAACTCTTCTTATTTACAGCGAAATGAAGGATTATTATTATTACTTGAACTCTTCTTATTTACAGCGAAATGAAGGATTATTATTATTACTTGAACTCTTCTTATTTACAGCGAAATAAAGGATTATTATTATTACTTGAACTCTTCTTATTTACAGCGAAATGAAGGATTATTATTATTACTTGAACTCTTCTTATTTACAGCGAAATGAAGGATTATTATTATTACTTGAACTCTTCTTATTTACAGTGAAATGAAGGATTATTATTATTACTTGAACTCTTCTTATTTACAGCGAAATGAAGGATTATTATTATTACTTGAACTCTTCTTATTTACAGCGAAATGAAGGATTATTATTATTACTTGAACTCTTCTTATTTACAGCGAAATGAAGGATTATTATTATTACTTGAACTCTTCTTATTTACAGCGAAATGAAGGATTATTATTATTACTTGAACTCTTCTTATTTACAGCTAAATGAAGGATTATTATTATTACTTGAACTCTTCTTATTTAGGATTATTATTAGCGAAATGAAGGATTATTATTATTACTTGAACTCTTCTTATTTACAGATTATTATTATTACTTGAAATGAAGGATTATTATTATTACTTGAACTCTTCTTATTTACAGCTAAATGAAGGATTATTATTATTACTTGAACTCTTCTTATTTACAGCGAAATGAAGGATTATTATTATTACTTGAACTCTTCTTATTTACAGTGAAATGAAGGATTATTATTATTACTTGAACTCTTCTTATTTACAGCTGAAATGAAGGATTATTATTATTACTTGAACTCTTCTTATTTACAGCGAAATGAAGGATTATTATTATTACTTGAACTCTTCTTATTTACAGCGAAATGAAGGATTATTATTATTACTTGAACTCTTCTTATTTACAGCGAAATGAAGGATTATTATTATTACTTGAACTCTTCTTATTTACAGCGAAATGAAGGATTATTATTATTACTTGAACTCTTCTTATTTACAGCGAAATGAAGGATTATTATTATTACTTGAACTCTTCTTATTTACAGCGAAATGAAGGATTATTATTATTACTTGAACTCTTCTTATTTACAGCTAAATGAAGGATTATTATTATTACTTGAACTCTTCTTATTTACAGCTAAATGAAGGATTATTATTATTACTTGAACTCTTCTTATTTACAGCGAAATGAAGGATTATTATTATTACTTGAACTCTTCTTATTTACAGCGAAATGAAGGATTATTATTATTACTTGAACTCTTCTTATTTACAGCTAAATAAAGGATTATTATTATTACTTGAACTCTTCTTATTTACAGCGAAATGAAGGATTATTATTATTACTTGAACTCTTCTTATTTACAGCTAAATGAAGGATTATTATTATTACTTGAACTCTTCTTATTTACAGCGAAATGAAGGATTATTATTATTACTTGAACTCTTCTTATTTACAGCGAAATGAAGGATTATTATTATTACTTGAACTCTTCTTATTTACAGCGAAATGAAGGATTATTATTATTACTTGAACTCTTCTTATTTACAGCGAAATGAAGGATTATTATTATTACTTGAACTCTTCTTATTTACAGCGAAATGAAGGATTATTATTATTACTTGAACTCTTCTTATTTACAGCGAAATGAAGGATTATTATTATTACTTGAACTCTTCTTATTTACAGCTAAATGAAGGATTATTATTATTACTTGAACTCTTCTTATTTACAGCGAAATGAAGGATTATTATTATTACTTGAACTCTTCTTATTTACAGCGAAATGAAGGATTATTATTATTACTTGAACTCTTCTTATTTACAGCTAAATGAAGGATTATTATTATTACTTGAACTCTTCTTATTTACAGCTAAATGAAGGATTATTATTATTACTTGAACTCTTCTTATTTACACGAAATGAAGGCTTGAACTCTTCTTATTTACAGCGAAATGAAGGATTATTATTATTACTTGAACTCTTCTTATTTACAGCGAAATGAAGGATTATTATTATTACTTGAACTCTTCTTATTTACAGTGAAATGAAGGATTATTATTATTACTTGAACTCTTCTTATTTACAGCTAAATGAAGGATTATTATTATTACTTGAACTCTTCTTATTTACAGCGAAATGAAGGATTATTATTATTACTTGAACTCTTCTTATTTACAGCGAAATGAAGGATTATTATTATTACTTGAACTCTTCTTATTTACAGTGAAATGAAGGATTATTATTATTACTTGAACTCTTCTTATTTACAGTGAAATGAAGGATTATTATTATTACTTGAACTCTTCTTATTTACAGCTAAATGAAGGATTATTATTATTACTTGAACTCTTCTTATTTACAGCGAAATGAAGGATTATTATTATTACTTGAACTCTTCTTATTTACAGCTAAATGAAGGATTATTATTATTACTTGAACTCTTCTTATTTACAGCGAAATGAAGGATTATTATTATTACTTGAACTCTTCTTATTTACAGCGAAATGAAGGATTATTATTATTACTTGAACTCTTCTTATTTACAGCGAAATGAAGGATTATTATTATTACTTGAACTCTTCTTATTTACAGCGAAATGAAGGATTATTATTATTACTTGAACTCTTCTTATTTACAGCGAAATGAAGGATTATTATTATTACTTGAACTCTTCTTATTTACAGCGAAATGAAGGATTATTATTATTACTTGAACTCTTCTTATTTACAGCGAAATGAAGGATTATTATTATTACTTGAACTCTTCTTATTTACAGCGAAATGAAGGATTATTATTATTACTTGAACTCTTCTTATTTACAGCGAAATGAAGGATTATTATTATTACTTGAACTCTTCTTATTTACAGCGAAATGAAGGATTATTATTATTACTTGAACTCTTCTTATTTACAGCGAAATGAAGGATTATTATTATTACTTGAACTCTTCTTATTTACAGCGAAATAAAGGATTATTATTATTACTTGAACTCTTCTTATTTACAGCGAAATGAAGGATTATTATTATTACTTGAACTCTTCTTATTTACAGCGAAATGAAGGATTATTATTATTACTTGAACTCTTCTTATTTACAGCGAAATGAAGGATTATTATTATTACTTGAACTCTTCTTATTTACAGCGAAATGAAGGATTATTATTATTACTTGAACTCTTCTTATTTACAGCGAAATGAAGGATTATTATTATTACTTGAACTCTTCTTATTTACAGCGAAATGAAGGATTATTATTATTACTTGAACTCTTCTTATTTACAGCGAAATGAAGGATTATTATTATTACTTGAACTCTTCTTATTTACAGCGAAATGAAGGATTATTATTATTACTTGAACTCTTCTTATTTACAGCGAAATGAAGGATTATTATTATTACTTGAACTCTTCTTATTTACAGCTAAATGAAGGATTATTATTATTACTTGAACTCTTCTTATTTACAGCGAAATGAAGGATTATTATTATTACTTGAACTCTTC
>CM065702.1:39739928-39789928 GCA_017654935.2 Phymorhynchus buccinoides | reverse complement strand
TTAAAGTCAGTTTAGTGTCTGCGGTAATCTGAGAATGCGACGGCGGTCGATGGAACATCCTGAAAGGAATGGAAGGGTGCAGAGGGAGGGGACTTTTCTTAACAGCATTTGCCCATTAACCCTCTACCCTTCGATAAACGTGGTGTGCGTGCCTTGTCCCAGGTCACACGACCCCCAACAGCATGGAAGACGACGACTACACGGACGGGCAGGACAGCCTGAGTCAGGTCAGCACCTCCGAGCAGTCCGAGAACGAGGACATCCGCGCCTTCGAAAACTATGTGCAGGAGATACACCGCAAAAAGGAGGCCCGGGCATCGGCTACGGCCGACCTCAATTTAGGATTATCGTCCTTGGGAGGAGGAGGAGGTGGTGGTAGTAGTAGTAAAACCGGAAAGAAATCACCGGGGAAATCGGTGAAAGAAGCTGCGAAGACTCCGCCCGCTGTGCACTTTCCTATTCCCAAGCCTCCCGGTCCCGCTGCTTCTTCGAATGCCGATGTCCCTGCCTCTGTCGGTCGTAGCGCGCCTGTCGTCGCTGCAGTGAAGAAAGTTGATAACGATGACGATTTTGACGATTTTAAGTCCGCCTCGACGGTGAGCGGAGCAGGGAAGGGAGACGGCGCTCAGAAAGCAGAATCGTCCGGTGATATGGTGCTGCTGGGCGAAGAGGACAAGTACAGCGCGCTTCGAAGCCTCACGGAGAATCTGCCTACGTTGTTCGAGGCGAAGAAGACTCATCCCGGAGAGGCCCCCGGAGGGGAAGAAGAGGAGGAGGGTGAGGAGTGGGCGGACTTTTCCAGCGCCGTTGGTGCAGCGCCGGCGTCATCATCGGGCGAGGCTGTGGCGGAGTTGTCTGTCACCGAAACGCACAGCTTTCCCGGCAAAGGGTTGACGGCGTTGTCAGAAAGCGGGGGGCAGACTAGCGTCGGTGACGGCAACGACTGGGCCGATTTTGCTGCCGCAGCGCCGAGCTCTTCGTCCAACCTCAGTGCAGCGACGAATCTCGGTGCCAGCACTTCATTGTTCCTCCCCTCTGCCACCGCTACTACTCCAGCGCCCAACGCAAACGTTTCCACCAGTTTGGGAAGTCTGGACATCAAAACTGGGCCCTCTTATTCCAAAGATGATGCGGGTTTAAGCTCTGGGAGTGGTGCGATCACCGGCGAGACCGCAGACGACTGGGCAGACTTCGCCTCTGCCAAACCCGGCGGCGAATCGACTTCATCCCACGCACTCTCCTTCCAAGGCTTTGGTACAGAAGGTGGCGGGGGTTACTCCTCTTCTTCGGAAGTGTTTACGGGTCCCGACCAATCGGCTGTGCTGACGGTGAAGAAAAAGAACCTGGAGACCTCAGAGATTATGAGCGTGTTTAAGATGAGGCACGATTCCGCGACCCTGTCCAGCTACGAGCTTCCCAGAGAGCACCATTCTCCGCATCAGCAGCCAGTCGCTGTGGAGCAGCCCAAGGCAGGGTACAGGCAACACAATTTGTCGTCGAGAAATTGGCGATCTCGAAGCCACAGCGGAGGTGAGGAAAAGAGTCATTGAGCATGGTTGTTTTCTCTCTTCTCTTAAGTTAAAACTTAGAAGTAAGGTTGTTAACTCGCTCAGGACGAATGAGCCGGATCCGGCTCATTGGCTTGTGCAACCATTTAGGATGAATGATCCGGAGCCGGGTCATGAGAGTTTTCAAGAGGTTTCGATTTCTGGCGTGTAACCAGCTTTTCACATGCCACGTCGTAACCTACTTTCAGTTTGCTTTGGACCTTTCGTTTGAGATGAAACCAATCATTGCAGACTTTGCTTTCAGGTTTGGCTGTAGGGTGTGTGTGTGTGTGTGTGTGTCAGAGATTGGAATGTGACCCCCCCCAAAAAAAAAAGAGATCGGAATGTGAAATTTTCCTTCTTTCCTTTATGTCTTTGAAATATATGTGTGAGCTGTTTTCGTCAATAGGAGACAAACGACGAAGGTATGGAATCTAATATTTTACGATCGTTTAGTGCATGGTGTTGGTAATCTTCTCTGAAAATATCAGTCCATAGCTTTTCATAACTTCTTTTTGTGATGATCTGTTTTCAAACCTAAATAAATGTAATGTTTGGCCAGCCCTGTAAAATGGCTTAATTTGTTCAACTGACATCGTGTTTTGCAGAGTTTGATTTGGACAGGTGATAGATGATTCAGATGATAGATGATTCAGATTTGATGCCATTATAAATAAATAATAATGGCATTTAAACAAAATTCATTCTCATGTGTTCGTTTTTGCACAGTGTGTACTGGTACGCATGTGTGTGTGTGTGCACGTGTATGCATGCTTGTGTGTGTGCACGTGTATGCATGCTTGTATGTGTGAGCGCATGGATTGATTACGAATCTTATATCCATCTGGTAACTAGGCTAAGTTTTAAGATTTTGAATTAATTATGCAAAAATCCTACTATGTCTGGTTTTGTCATGCATCTTCACTTCTTCTTCTTCGTCTTCAATTGCTCAGACTTTTCCAGTCATATGAACGCAGATGCGTCATGCTGCCGATATGCGCCTAGCTAAGAAATAGTTAGGCCAAGCATGTCCGTCTTCAGCTGAAGAAACCTTTGTAAGACGAAGAGCTTCTAGAAAGAAAAAAATGGCAGGAGAATGGACCGGTCGGTAAGGCAGAAAGATAGCAGATGACAGTAAGCAGAGGGGAAAAGGCAGAGTCAAAAGAGAGTGAGAGATTAGTGGACGTTACAAGCACAGGACTTCCAGAAGGTGGGGGAACTATTTGTACAGAAGAACACCCCCCCCCCTACTTATTCACTTTTGCACCATGTTTCATTGTTTGACCGCGTCAAGGCAGAGTCAAAAGAGAGTGAGTGATTAGTGGACGTTACAAGCACAGGACTTCCAGAAGGTGGGGGAACTATTTGTACAGAAGAACCCCCCCCCCCCCCCCTACTTATTCACTTTTGCACCATGTTTCATTGTTTGACCGTGTCAAGGCAGAGTCAAAAGAGAGTGAGTGATTAGTGGACGTTACAAGCACAGGACTTCCAGAAGGGTGGGGGAACTATTTGTACAGAAGAACACCCCCCCCTACTTATTCACTTTTGCACCATGTTTCATTGTTTGACCGTGTCAAGGCAGAGTCAAAAGAGAGTGAGTGATTAGTGGACGTTACAAGCACAGGACTTCCAGAAGGTGGGGGAACTATTTGTACAGAAGAACCCCCCCCACCCCCCACTACTTATTGACTTTTGCACCATGATGTTTCATTGTTTGACCGTCTCCCAGCAGAAAGATAGCAGAGGACGGTAAGCAGAGGGAAAAGGCAGATCAAAAGAGAGTGACAGATTAGAGGAAGTTACAAGCACAGAACTTCCAGAAGGTGGGGGAACTATTTATGCAAAAGACCCCCTGGTATCCCCACGGGGGGACTTTTGCACCATGATGTTTCATTGTTTCGTCGTGTCTCAGGAGATGATGATTTCAAAAAAGCCACAAAACACCAATGCTTTCAAGCTTTCGAGATGATGATTTTGGCAGGGGAAAAGGCAGAATCAAAAGAGAGAGAGAGATTAGTGGACGTTACAAGCACAGGACTTCCAGAAGGTGGGGGAACTATTTGTACAGAAGAACCCCCTCCCCCCCCTTATTCACTTTTGCACCGATGATTTCGGCAGGGGAAAAGGCAGAGTCAAAAGAGAGAGAGATTAGTGGACGTTACAAGCACAGAAGGTGGGGGAACTATTTGTACAGAAGACCCCCCCCCCACCCCCACACACATATTGACTTTTGCACCATGATGTTTCATTGTTTGACCGTGTCACAGGAGAGGATGATTTCGGCAGGGGAAAAGGCAGAGTCAAAAGAGAGTGAGAGATTAGTGGACATTACAAGCACAGAAGGTGGGAGAACTATTTGTACAGAAGAACCCCCCCCCCCCCCCCCCCCCCCCACACACATATTGACTTTTGCACCATGATGTTTCATTGTTTGACTGTCAAGGCAGAGTCAAAAGAGAGAGTGACTAGAGGACGTTGCAAAGCACAGGACTTCCAGAAGGTGGGGGAACTATTTGTACTGAAGAACACCACCACCACCACCCCCACACACACACACACTTATTGACCATTGCCCCATGTTTCATTGTTTGACCGTGTCGAGGCAGAGTCAAAAGAGAGAGTGATTAGAGGACGTTGCAAAGCAAAGGACTTCCAGAAGGTGGGGGAACTATTTGTACAGAAGAACCCACCCACCCCACTTATTCACTTTTGCACCATGATGTTTCATTGTTTGACCGTGTCAAGGCAGAGTCAAAAGGGAGTGAGTGATTAGAGGACGTTGCAAGCACAGGACTTCCAGAGAGAAATAATGTTTTGCGGCCTTTCGGCCATGTGGGGCATACAGGACTTCCAGAAGGTGGGGGAACTATTTGTACAGAAGAAACACCCCCCTCCACCCCCACACACTTATTGACTTTTGCGCCATGATGTTTCATTGTCCCAGGAGACGATGATTTCGGCATGGCGCCGCCTCCCCTGGACAGCGTCGGTGACGACGAGGACGACCAGGAGTTCTCCAGGGGCTACGACCTGGACCACATGCTCACGCAGAACGTGCCCAGGACAGAGTACAGCCCCTTTGGCTTCGCCCCGACGGGGTACAGTCGGTCGTCCGCTTTCACGGCCGTCACGAAGACGGCGTCAGGTAGGGTGAAGAAAAAGAAAGAGGAGAAAGACGAAGACAAATAATATAAAATTCTAGAGCAGTGGACACTGTTTTTAACCCTTTAACCCTTTCACTGCCAATTCGCATCTTTGCACCGCCAAGGTTTGACACCCCATGTCACTAAAAGCATCGAATCAGGGCCTGTTATCTGAAGACCCTATTTTCGTGATTTTGGGGGGTAAGGATAGGCCTAATGTTATGCATGTCGCAGAGGAATTTGCATTATTGCAGATCAGGTTTTTTTCTCTACCCAGGTAAATGTAATGGTATTTTTTGGCTGGCGGTGAAAGGGTTAATGCAATATTTTTAACATTCTTATTTGAGAGCATGAGCCGCCTGCCTTTGTAGTGTGATCCTAGGTTGGACATTATATGCCTGAAGGCCCTGCCCAGTACTATAAGAAAGAAGAAGAAAATAGCAGCTTTAATTTGTAGTGTGATCCTAGGTTGGACATTATATGCATGAAGGCCCTGCCCAGTACTATAAGGAAGAAGAAGAAGAAGAAAATAGCAGCTTTTGTTGTGTTTGTATGTGTAAAACATATGTGCCTGTAGCGTGCACGTGGGTGCACACACAAAACGTATATGCAGATTCATTCAAGCATGCATGTACGCACACATGCGCATGCACACACACAACTCTATGTGTCTGTCTTTCTCTCTCTCTCTCTCTTTCACATACACATGCATACACACAAGGGCACACCTTTATGTTGGTTAATCATGTGCAACCTTGACCTACAAATAGCATAGAAAGTGACTGCTACCTTGGAAAGCTAGGCTGGCATTTGTTTTATTATGGAGGTGCCTCTTCGCCCAGCGTACATGCACTCCAAAAGTAAATTTTTATATTTTAAATTATAATCGAATAAAATTGATATGCATGAATAAAAATGTTCTTAACCCTTTCACCGCCAATGTCGCATTTTTGCACCACAATGATTTAACACCCATGTCACTAAAAGGCATCAAACCAGAGCCTGTTTTCTTAATTTGGGGAGGTAAGGATAGGCCTAACTTTATACATGCCACAGAGGGATTTCCAATATTGCAGATGATTTTTCTTCTCTACCGAGGTAAGATTAATGGAGCATTTTTGCTGAAAAATGGCTGGCGGCGAAAGGACTAATCTTAACCCTTTCACTGCCAATGTCGCATTTTTGCACCACAATGGTTTAACACCCATGTCACTAAAAAGCATCAAACCAGGGCCTGTTATCTGAATACCCTATTTTCGTAATTTTGGGAGGTAAGGATCAAGGCCTAATGTTATACATGTTTCAGAGGAATTCACAATATTGCAGATATTTGTTTTTCTGTACCCATGTAAGTTTAATGGTATTTTTGGGCTGAAAATTGGCTGGCGGCGAAAGGGTTAATTTGTGGGTTTAAAACAAATGATTGGTTGTTGTCGCTTGTGATCTATGCACATTTCAATAGCGACGCTAATGTATGCCGTATTTTTCAGACTTGAAGGTGCATCTTAATATAAGGCACACACACCAAATTTAATTAAAAAAATCTATAATACAATAAATTCAGATTTTTAACATTATATTTTCTTCCTATATTAGTACAGACAAACCTCTATTTTAAGACTTCCAAAATGTCCGGAAAAATCTGTCGTAAATTGGAGGGGTCGTATGACGGAGGTTTTCACTGGCAGCCGTAGAAAGAAAAAGTTCAGCACAGTTCATACTCTCTTCTTCATGCACACATACAATGACATATTAAAACTGGATTTGGGTCTTTCCAACTCCATAGGATTGTGCAATCGATGTATTACAGTTTCACTTCGTCGACTTCTGTTAATCACCTCCACTCTCGTCCAAAGTCAGTGGTTTTCTTTTTCAAAGTCAGTGGTTTTCGTGCTTTTCCTACGCTTTCCGCCATCTTTTCTACAACAAGGGAAGCGACTCCGCTTTCAGGCCCTTGACCGTGGTTGTTTCCCTTTGCTCGAAGTCTATGCAGACGACAGCAACGGTCGTAAAAACCAACAAAATGGCGGTCGTAAGTCGCGTTTTAGAGGAAGTCGTTTAAAAGAGAGGTCGTTTACATAGTAAAATGCATCTGTGCCAACAAATCTGGTCTCAAATGAGAGGTGGTCGCTTAACAGAGGGTCGTAAAATAGGGGGTTGTCTGTAGTCCAATTATAAGGCGCAGGGGTCTCAGTCTAGAAAGGGAAAAAAGTATCGCCTTATAGTCCAAAGAATATGGATTACTTTTACTGGTAGTTTTAGTATGCTGTTGTCGTTGTGGTTATTTAGACTTAGCCCTTTCACCGTCAATGTCGCATTTATGCATGACAAAGGTTTAACACCCATGTCACATCAGGGCCTGCTATCCGAAGACCCTATTTTCTTAATTTTGGGAGGTAAGGATAAGCTAATGTTAATACATGTCGCAGAGGAATTCACAATATTGCACTTTGCAGACAAACAAAATTCTACCCAGTTAAGTTTAATGGTATATTTTGGCTGGTGGCAAAAGTATTGTTAGATTCGTTTGTCGATCGTTTCCACTTCGCAAGGGAAGCCACTCCTTTTGTAAGAAAACGAGGCAAAATGTCGCCAATTCGGTAGGCTTAATGCTGTGGGTGTAGGACAAAAATGGCACGGTAGATTTTGTTTTTAACCTTTGAGAAAATACTAGAAGGATTCATCTTGTTGCCGGCATTGCTTATTAGCGCGCGGTGGGCTGAAATAACGAGCGGACATCTGAGTCTGTTAACGCTTTTCAGCTCAGAAATCTCCGCACCGCCGGTCTGAAAAATGAAAATTTCAGCTTGAAAGCGAGGAAGCTGAATCCTCTGTACACCCGTCACGACTTCTTTTATGGTAAAAATAATGCAGCGACAAGAAGAAATTCTTCGTTTTCCATATTGGCAAGTTTGCAAACTTGAAAAGTTTATTATTTTTTGATTCGCTTAAATTTAAACAAAGGGATGTAACTGTGTGAGACTGGCACAAATACGATCGTCGCTACACTGTTCATCTTCTTATGAGGCATTCCCCCCAACAAAAAATGTTTTAACACAAAAATCAGATTTTGTTATTATGTTTTTCTTCCTATATTAGTAATCCAATTATAAGGCGCAGGGGTCTCAGTGAAGGAAAATAAGTATCGTAAAACAAATATGGTATTACTTTTAGTACGTAGGTTGTCATTGTTGTTATTTAGCCTTAAAATCTAACACCGGACAGAATTCTTAAAGGGGCACCCTGATGGATGAGTTTTTGCAAGAAACACATCGAGATCACCAGGAAAACACCCTTTACAGAGATCGCAACACTCACTTTGCTCTGGTTTCCTAGAAATCAAACCGTCCGAAATTGGCGATTCCTCCTTGGCGGAGGTGCTGGAAATCAAATTCTAATGGCCGCCTGAGTTTAGACCAAATCGTTTGCACGAAATTTCCACGATACAAGCCTTTTTATTATTTTATTTTTTGTTATACAGTCTGCCAAAAGGAGTGTCACTCGCAACAAAGGAAATAGCTTCTTTTTCCTTTTTACTGCATTACAAAGAAGTAAAGCTTCAACTACAATGAGTGGCCTCCACCCATTCCATTCAAAATGGCTTCTCTCTCCGGCATCTCCGCCAAGGAGGAATCGCCGTTTTGACGGTTTGATTTATAGGAAACCAGAGCAAAGTGAGTGTTCCGATCCTTGAAAAGGCTGTCTTTCTGGTGATCTTGACGTGCTTCTTGCAAAAACTCATACGTCAGGGTTCACCTTTAACAAAATCTTGACGTCTTTTTCCCCCAACAGCCAACAACATTGGCCCCTCCACCACCACCACCACTACCTCCTTTACCGACAACAGCAGCAACCACCACCACCACCCCCGCTCTCACAGCCCGTCCCCCGAATCAGGGGAGACCACCACCCCCGACAGCTCGAGCAGCAACAGAATGGCCTCCCTTCGCAGCGGGGGCGGGGAAAACGGCGGCAAGAGCGAAGACTCCCATTCTCTGTCCAGCCTGGACCTCCCGCCACCCCCACCACCCTCTCACCCTCACCCCGCTCAGTCCAGCAGCAAACCCTCCCCGAGTCTCTTCGTCACGGATCTTCAGCGCGATTCCGACAGTCAGTCGGTTTCCAGCGCGGAGTTTGGGGGTTTCGGGGGGAGCAACGCCGGAGAGGCGGTGAGAAGGGGCGGGGAAGTGTCCGAGTCGAAATCGCTGGATAGCCTGGATTTGAAGAGCGGAGGGGGAGGAGGAGGAGGAGAGGAAGACGATGAGGAGGGTGATGGGGGTGAGTACTTTTTGGGTAGGTGGGTGGGTGGGGGTGGAAAGAAGGTTGGTTTGGGGGGGGGGGGGGGGGAGGTGACGTAAATGTAGTTATCGTGATTCCGTTTCGTGTTGTTCCTTATGATTAGTGTGCGTTGTTTTTTAAATTTTTGTTCAGATTTTTAACTTCTTTGTGAAGCGCTTAGAGCCCCAGTAAGGAGAATAAGCGCTATGAAAATGGTCATTATTATTATTATGATTATTGTTATTATAAAGGACATCGGTGGGGGACAAAAGGGGTGGTGGGGAGGGAGAAGAGATCTCGGGCCATATGCGGACACCACACCACATCACACACACAAAATCACAACGAACGCATAACACAACACCACGCACGCACGCACTCACTCACACACACACACACACACACACACACACACACACACACACACACACACACACACACACACACACACACACACAACACACACACATACACACACACACACACACACACACACACAACACACACACACACACACACACACACACACACACGCACACACACACACACACGCCCACAGGCATGCAAAACTAACATTCCAAATTTGTGATACAGATTTTCAAATTGCACTGAGGACAACGGAAAAGTTATCGGACAAACTCACGGTCCTGAAACAGGACTATCGATAGGAGATTATTTGGTATTTGGTATATTCTAGTCACAGAGACTTATCTCTGTGAAATTCAGGCTGCTCTCACCCGGAGAGCGTGTCGCCGCAAGTGCAGTGCCTACCCAATTTTGTTGTTGTTTGTTTTGGGGTGGGTGGGTGGGACACAGGGTGAGGAGGGGGTGTGGGCACTCTTGGAAAACCTAGCTATCAATTTGGCCATACCAGGCAGCAGGATTCCTCCCTGCTCTTACCGACTTTCAACCGCCGTGGGATTTTTTATGTGCGTAAAGCGCACAGGTCAGACTAGCTTTAAGTCCCCATCCGAAGGACTGGACATTCGGTTCGATTTTCCTGTCAAACTAGAAACAAAGGGCGAGGAGGCCGGGATTTCGAACCCGGGTCACTCACGCTGCAGTCATGCATTAGATTTGGCAGGCGGACGTCTTAACCACTCTGCCACCTTTCTCCCTGATGTACTGACTGTTGCAAAAAATCAATAGGACAAACGTCCGTCAGTGCTGGCGTCATCTGTCCTGACAGTGGGGGAAAACACAGTAGGACATTTTCAGTTTGAATAGACTCCCTTACAAGACCCCTCCCTTATAAGACCCCTCCCTTATAAGACCCCTCCCTTATAAGACCCCTCCCTTATAAGACCCCTCCCTTATAAGACCCCTCCCTTATAAGACCCCTCCCTAATAAGACCCCTCCCTTATAAGACCCCTCCCTTATAAGACCCCTCCCTTATAAGACCCCTCCCTTATAAGACCCCTCCCTTATAAGACCCCTCCCTTAGGGAGGGTCTTTGAGGGAGGTACTTTTAATACTTACAAAGAAGGACAATGTCTCAGAGAAGTAGGTCTTATATGGGAGGGAGTCTTATAATGGGAGGTCTTAAAGGGAGGTTCCACTGTATAGCATTTCTTTTCAGAAAATGATGTCACGTGAGCAATGATTTTGTCCAAGCTATTGGTATTGGTATTTTAGCTTTATCGTTGTTTACAGTCGTTTTATGGAAATCCGGGCTGCTCCCACCTAGAGAGCACGTCACAGCTAGCACTGCGCCAGTTTTTTTTAGTTTTGTTTTCATGCAGGCATGAGTGAGGACCCATTCTCGGGTTCCGGGTTGCAAATCGTTATAGATCGCAAAGTCTGTCGCCAGCAGTTATGTTGTGAGCGTGACAAATTATTGCACGTGCGCGAGAGCTTCACTCCTCTGCCATCAATAGCTTCGCCCTCCACAGCTGTGACGACAGCAAGCATTCCCTCCCTCTACCAGTGTAACAGATGGATGTATGCTGTAAAGCGGGTCATACGCAATGTAGCAATGCGCCCCCATCTCTGTCTGGATTACCGGACTTTTCCCACCCGGACTTTTCCCACCTGGACTTTCCCCACCCGCACTTTTTCACACACACACACACACACACACACACACACACACACACACACACACACACACACACACACACACACTCACTCACTCACACACACACACACACACACACACACACACACACACACACACACACACACACACACACACACACACACACACACACACACACACACACACACACACACACACACACACACACACACACACACACACACACACGCACGCACACACACACACACACACACACACACACACACACACACACACACACACACACACACACACACACACACACACACACACACGCACACACACACACACACACACACACACACACACGCACGCACACACACACACACTCACACACACACGCACGCACGCACACACACACACACGCACGCACGCACGCACACACACACACACACGCACACACACGCACACGCACACACACACACACATTCTCTCTCTCTTTCTTTCACTCCGTATCTCCCTCTCTCTTTCTCTCTCTCTAAATCAATCTAGCAATCAATTAATGAAGCAATCAAATGGTTTATTGTCCTTCAAAGGAAGCATTAAAAGAAGAGAATAAAAGTAAGTAATAAGCATACATATCATTCTTTGCAAGTACTAATCATGTAAATTACACTCCGCTCTCTCTCTCTCTCTCTCTCTCTCTCTCTCTCTCTCTCTCTCTCTCTCTCTCTCTCTCTCTCTCTCTCTCTCTCTCTCTCTCTCTCTCTCTCTCTCTCTCTCTCTCTCTCTCTCTCTCTCTCTCTCTCTCTCTCTCTCTCTCTCTCTCTCTTACCGGACTTTTCCCACTGTAAGACTAAGAGAGAGAGGGGGGTGGAGGGGGGGTACAGACAAATTACCAGACTTTTTGCGTGTGTGTGTGTGTGTGTGTGAAAAGTCCGGGTGTAAAAAGTCTGGGTGGGAATAGTCCTAGGTGGGAAAAGTCCAGGTGGGAAAGTCCAGGTGGGAAAAGTCTGGACACCCTCTGTCTGTGTGTCACTGTCTCTATGCGTTGACCACCAATTTTGTCTGTACCGTAAAAACTGGACTATAAGAGTATTAAGACGCACATGTGTATAAGCCTGCTTCGCTTAAATTGACAGAATATGAGGTATTTATTCACATATAAGCCGCATCAGTTCGTAGAGAAAATGATATTCGCAAAAAGGTGTCAAAGTTTAAAGCAAAAAGCAGTAGATTTTGCCTGCCTTATTACAGATAATACTTTTCGGCCTAGTACAGAGAAGACACCATTCTTTTATCAGAAATGTCTTCCTGTTTGGGTTGATCCACAAGATAGTGTTTGTTAGCAGATATACATACTGACGAGAATTCCATAAATTCGAAAGAGATCTCTCTATGTACTTGCTCATACACTGTCTGTCCCCCATTGGGACAAAAAGTAAACCAGCACAATCTTTTACTTTTATTTTACACAGTTAGTGGTGTTTGTGGTTTCTTTGATCAAATATTATTACAGATAATGAACGCATGTGCACATTCTCCTATTACAACATGAGAATCTGATGCTCTTAAGCGCTTTAAACGTGGGATTGGAATCAATTAATTGTCAAAACCAATTTTGAGAGCTCAAAAGAAGCTCAAAATCAGGCATCAGAATTGTCAGAGGATTTGCAAATTTCAGGGGATTGAACATTGCTGTCAGAGAGTGTGTGGTAGCAGAGGTTTTGCCATTGTTTCTGAGGGTAAATCTTCACTGCCAAACAGCTTTTAGAATACATTTCTTAATGAATTATGCATTTTTAGTTATGTTGAGAGCTGATTTCAATGTCTCTCTTCTTGATATGGCCTTGATGGCCCATTTACCACAGTTTTCAGAGGATTGGACCTCAGACAATTCTGATACCTGCAAAATAGAGTGGAGAATGTGGCTGGAAATGAATTTAATCATACTGATAAATATAGAATTGAACAAAAATCCACATATTAGCCGCATCGGGGTATGCAAGCCGCATGGGCCAGAGTTGAGGAAAAAAGTAGCAGCTTGTGGTCCGCATTTTACGGTACATGTCTCCGTCTCCATATCTTCCTCTAGTGTCCCCCTGCGGAAAGTTGTGCGTTTATTTTTCCCCCTTTCTTTCTTTTAGCTTATTTATGGGGTTTCCCGCAAGGAACTTCCGCGTATGTGTGTGTACGTGCCCTGATCCCGACCATAACCGTAATTTGAGGGGACATAATTACAGAGAAGGGGACACTTACAGACGATTGACACGTAGAGACAGGGTCACAAAGTCATAGGGGCACAGGGGGCATATAGAGACGGGGACACATAATAGAGACAGGGGCAGAATGAGGGTGAGACATTAGAGATGGGGACACATAGAGAAGAGAAACTTAGAGAGACATAGAGACAGGGGCACAATGAGGGCTAGACATAGAGACGGGGACACATAGAGACAGGGGCACAATGAGGGTGACACATAGAGACGGGGGGCACAATGATGGTGAGACATAGAGATAGGAACACATAGAGACAGGGGCACAATGAGGGTGACACATAGAGATAGGGACACATAGAGACAGGGGCACAATGAGGGTAAGACAGAGAGAGGGACACATAGAGACAGGGGCACAATGAGGGTGACACATAGAGATAGGAACACATAGAGACAGGGGCACAATGAGGGTGACACATAGAGATAGGAACACATAGAGACAGGGGCACAATGAGGGTGACACATAGAGATAGGAACACATAGAGAAGGGGGCACAATGAGGGTGACACATAGAGATAGGAACACATAGAGACAGGGGCACAATGAGGGTGACACATAGAGACAGGGGCACAATGAGGGTGACACATAGAGACAGGGGCACAATGAGGCGACACATAGAGACAGGGGCACAATGAGGGTGAGACATAGAGCCAGGGGCACAATGAGAGTGAAACATAGAGACGGGGACACATAGAGACTGGTAATTAGGTATTAAGTACTTTATAGTCACGGAGGCGTCTATGAAATTCGGGTTGCTCCCACCTGGAGAGCGCGTCGCAACCAGAAGCGCGCCACCCAATTTTTTTAAAATTATTTTTTTTGCATGCAAATTTTTTGTGACTGATGAGGAAGGAAAAGGTGGAGAAGGGCATAAATTTTGACCAAATGACAACTTTTTCGTTGCCACTGGGTTTAACATGTGCTAAGTGCATGGGTACACAGGACCTCGGTTTATCGTCTCATCCAAAAGAAGACTCCACGTTCAGATCGTGCAAAGTGAAAGGAAAAAATCCCCTGTAGCCAGGTTCGAACTCGGGGTTTGCTTGACACGAGGCGAACGCGCTACCACTGTGCCACTCTACACCCTGGGGCACATCGATATAATAGTATCCCCTCGTAAAGTATGTCTGAGCTCTAAGTTTGGTGTGGCCTAGTACTGTAGTTGCGGATCAGGGGCAAAGTCGCCTAGTAGTGTTTGCTGCCGTCACACGCAGTCAGTGTAGTAACTGTGTCTGCTCTCAACCTGAAAGTTTTACACTCACCGTTACCATGCAGGATTTTGTGTGTGTTAAACCCTTTCATCGCCACTGTCGCCTCTTGGCACCAGAATGATTCAACACCCACATCACTAAAAATGCATCAATAGAGGGTCTGGTATCCAGTGACCTTATGTTCTTAATTTCGGGAGGTAAGGACAGGCCCTGTTTTATGCATGTCGCGGAGGAATCCCCAATATTGCAGACGAAATCTTTTCTCTACCCGGGTAAGTTTAATGGTAAATTTTGGCTGATGAATGGCTGGCGTTGAAAGAGTTAAGTCAAGTCAGAATTGTCTTTTTTGACGACAAAGGAGTAGGCCTTGTACACACATAAGCGGATATTCCATGCGGAAACCCGTGCACACAATCCATAAATAAGTGAAACAAAGAAGGGAAAAGATTTGCGCACGTGTCCGAATTTCCCCTATATGCGTCAACTTTCATCCTTCTTTCTTCCACTTATTTAGGGTTTTCCGTACGGAACTTACGCGACTAATGTGAACTCGGCCGTAAGCTACCAGCCTTTTTTCATCCTGTCGTCGTGAAAAGAAGAAAAAATACTGAATAAAAATAAAATGAAAAGATCAAAGATGAAAATAGGCGTAAGGAGCCAAAGCACAGTGAACAAAATATGGGTGTGTGTGTGTGTGTGTCAATGTGTGTGTGTGTGTGTGTGTGTGTGTGTGTGTGTGTGCTATTTGTGAACCTTGCAGGACATTTTTGTTTGAGGCGTCCTGCTGTTTAGTGTTATGTGCTTGTGGTATCAGTGTGCTCAGTGTGGTGACAATATCATACACAGGTCTTGGCTCTATAATATTTTGTATTTGTGACCCAGCATCACAATTAAGTGTCAAAGGGACATTAAGTGTCAAAGGGACATTAAGTGTCAAAGGGACATTAAGTGTGAAAGGGACATTAAGTGTCAAAGGGACATTAAGTGTCAAAGGGACATTAAGTGTCAAAGGGACATTAAGTGTCAAAGGGACATTAAGTGTCAAAGGGACATTAAGTGTCAAAGGGACATTAAGTGTCAAAGGGACATTAAGTGTCAAAGGGACATTAAGTGTCAAAGGGACATTAAGTGTCAAAATGACAATTCTGAGAAAACGGCACAGTTAGAAACTTCAGACAATTCTCTTTCAACTGATATAAGAACCATTCTTGTAACTTTTTCTCCGGTTGTAGAGTTATGAGCATTTAAAGTTGGTAGGGTGGTTGTCGGCCATTTTGAGAAATCACTGTCTAAAGTTTAGCCTAGCCGAAGAAAATGCTTCAATCTACTCATCTTAAAGCTCATCTTTTTGGAGCATTTAGAGACCATAACAAAGATTGTCCTTTATAAATATGAAAGATGATATGTTAGAAAGCACTAAAATACACATAGCTCAAAATTTATTAAGAAAAAAGAGATTTTTTTACTTTGTAAACCTGTTTTGAGAAACTAGCCCAGTGACATAATGTCCCTTTTGTGGTGTTGGATCACATTTGGTATATATATTCTAGTATATGCTAGTCACAGAGACTTGTCTCTGTGAAATTCACTTATCTCTGTGAAATTCGGGTTGCTCCCCCCCTGTGCGTAAACTTTCATCCTTCTTTCTTCCACTTGTTTAGGGTTTTCCGTACGGAAACTTATGCGTCTAATGTGAACTCGGCCGTAAGCTACCAGCTTTTTTTCATCCTGTTGTCGTGAAAAGAACAAAAAAATACTGAATAAAAATAAAATGAAAACATCAAAGATAAAAATAGGCATGGCCTTGGATCACATTTGGTATATTCTAGTATATGCTAGTCACAGAGACTTATCTCTGTGAAATTCGGGTTGCTCCCCCCCACCCACCCCTGGAGAGCGTGTCACCGCAAGCTCAGCGCCTACCCTTTTTCTTTTCTATTTTTGTTCTTTTGGGGGGGGAGGAGAGGGGACACAATCACAGACTGAGTTGTATGAATTGACACCATACATACTAATGAACTGAATAAACTGACGATTAAATCTGTTCATGAGTTTGAAACATTCTATCACTATCACTACTAACAGCTTACCGTGATTATGTTGACTTAGAGATTGCGCGCACGCGTATGTGTGTGTGTGGTGTGCGTGTGTGTGTGTGTGCGTGCATGTGTGTGCGCGCGTGTGTGTGTTGTGCGTGTGTGTGTATGTGTGTGTGTGCGCACACGCGCGCGCATGTGTGTGTGTGTGTGTGCGTCTGCGTGCGTGTGTGTGTGTGCGTGCGTACGTGCGTGCGTGTGTGTGTGTGTTTACACCTAGTATATGTGTCTATGCTATTCAGTGTATTTAGTCCTTATCTACAATGTTCATTGTGTCATGTGTATGTGTATTCATGTGTATGTGTATCCATTGCATTCAAGTGCAGACCTGTTTACTCTACTCTTTTCGAGTAGTATTCTACTCAGTTTGGACCTCTATAACTACTCTTCCAAACTGAAAATAATGCTCGTTAATTCTTGATTACTACTCATTCTCAGTGAACATTATTTGATGGTTTAATGAATAGAACCACACATTTTGCACCAAAGCTACTCATTTCAGATATCCAGACTACTCAAGACTTGTGTAGGGGGTAAGCTGAGGTCTGCAACTGTCTTTAACCCTTTCACTGCCAGCCATTTTTCAGCCAAAATATATAATTAAACTTGTCTGGGTAGAGAAAAAAATGATCTGCAATAGTGGGAATTCCTCTGTGACATGTATAACTTTAGGCCTTTCCTTGCCTCCCAACATTAACCCTTTCACCGCCAAAGTCGCATTTTAGCACCACAGTGAGTTAACACCTGTGTCACTAAAAGGCATCAAAACGGGGTCTATTATCCAAAGACCATATTGTTTTAGTTTTGGGAAGTAAGGATAGACCTTATTTTATGTATGTCAGAAAAATCCCCAATACTGCAAATGGATTTTGTTATCTACACAGGTAAATTTAATGAACATTTTTGGCTGAAATATGGCTGGCGGTGAAAGGGTTAAGAAAATGGGGTCTTTGGGTAACAGGCCCTGATTTGATGCTTTTTAGTGACGTGGGTGTTAAACCTTTGTGGCGCTTAAATGCGGCATTGGCGGTGAAAGGGTTGATTATTATTGTCATTTGTGACGGACAGGTTGGGGTATGCAGGGCATCAGCGGAGCGCCTCCCCACCTCCCCCCTACCCTGGGCCCCGCCCCCATCATGGCTGACCGCTACAACTTGGACGGACATGCGGAGGTGAGCTCTCAACTTTGACCTCAATGTTTGACCATATTTTCCTGACTTAATAAGGCGCACCTTAGTATTAATTATTAGGTGCACCCAGCAAAGGTCATAAGTTTCTGTATTGTCCATTGGCATTGTACAACGCACATGGAAACTTGTCTTCCACCGTGTAAAACAAGATGAGATTATATATACAGACAAACCCCTATTTTACGACCCTCTGTTAAGCGACCACCTCTCATTTGAGACCGGATTTGTTGGCACGGATGCATTTTACTATGTAAACGACTTCCTCTAAAACGCGACTTATGACCGCCATTTTGTTGGTTTTTACGACCGTTGTTGTCGTCTGCATAGACTTCGAGCAAAGGGAAACAACCACGGTCAAGGGCCTGAAAGCGGAGTCGCTTCCCTTGTTGTAGAAAAGATGGCGGAAAGCGGAGGAAAAGCACGAAAACCACTGACTTTGAAAAAGAAAACCACTGACTTTGGACGAGAGTGGAGGCGATTAACAGAAGTCGGCGAAGTGAAACTGTAATACATCGATTGCACAATCCTATGGAGTTGGAAAGACCCAAATCCAGTTTTAATATGTCATTGTATGTGTGCATGAAGAAGAGAGTATGAACTGTGCTGAACTTTTTCTTTCTACAGCTGCCAGTGAAAACCTCTGTCATACGACCCCTCCAATTTACGACCAATTTTTCCGGACATTTTGGAAGTCTTAAAATAGAGGTTTGTCTGTATCAAAATAAAAATATGAAATAAAAAATATGAAACATAAGAGACATAATTTGCTCTACAAATTGAAGGGTGGTAATCTAAATAATCCTGTAGGGTAGAAAGGGAATCATGCCAGTTTTGAAAATGAAATGTGTGTGTGTGTGTGTGTGTGTGTGTGTGTGTGTGTGTGTGTGTGTGGGTGTGTGTGTGTGTGTGTGTGTGTGTGTGTGTGTGTGTGTGTGTGTGTGTGTGTGTGCAGGGTAATGATCGTTACGCCTTCGAGTGGGAGCGGTGCCTAGCCAGCGGCTGTCGTCACATCAACGGCGCCAACACCATTTTCAACACCATTAGTTCATCGGCGGTCTGCAACGAAGTGCTCAAGTCTCCTCAAGGATCGGAATATGTCATAGGTCTGTTGGAGAGAGAGAGAGAGAGAGAGAGAGAGAGAGAGAGAGAGATGACAAAAAATAAATGACATTTTTTATTAACAATGAGTCAGTGAATGACTTACAGTCTTCAAGAGAGAGAGAGAGAGAGAGAGATGACAAAAAATAAATGACAATTTTTATTGACAGTGAGTCAGTGAATGACTTACAGTCTTCAATAAAGAGAGAAGAGAGAGAGAGAGAGAGAGAGAGAGAGAGAGAGAGAGAAGGCAAAAACTAAACAATTTTTATTGACAATGAGTCAGTGAATGACTTACAGTCTTCAAGAGAGAGAGAGAGAGAAAGAGAGATGACAAAAAATAAATAATTTTTTTTATTGACAGTGAGTCAGTGAATGACTTAGTCTTCAAGAGAGAGAGACTTCAGACTTCAGACTTCAGATGTTTAATCCAATAAGGCCAAAGCCCCATATGAATGAGGGGCGGTACAATATTTTACAATACAATAGAATTTAAAGACATGCATCGGTAGCACAAATATGATAGAAAATAATATGAACATTCATGATAACAGACATTCTCTTAACTGTAAAGCTTTAAACAAATATTCAGTGAGATTACGAACAGTTCTTTTTTCAGTACAAGCCATCAGCAAACAAAATCTAAACAAGCATACATTTACATAATATTTTTTATGTATATATCTTTTACGGAGGTCATTCAAGAGAGAGAGAGAGAGAGAGAGAGAGAGAGAGAACAGAAAAGAATACATCCGTAGTTTAATTGCCATGAAATCCAAAGCATTATTCTTCTTCTTATTCTCTTTGGGGCCCACGATCATTTAATTGATCATTCTGGCTCCCTAATTTGGCATCATATATGTAAAAACAAATGCAAAACTCTACTTTGTTCTTTTTTTCCCGGTATGTGTGCGCACATGTGTGAGTGTGTTTGTGTGTGTGTGTGTGTGTCTGTGTGTGTTTTCATGTTAATGTCTCTTTGTATTGGTATTAGTATTGTAATTGGTATTACTGAAATTCAGGCTGCTCCAACCTGGAGAGTGCGTCGCAGCTATTGCTTCACCACCCTTTTTTTTTCTTTTTTCTTTTTTACATGCGTTTTTTTGTGTGAAGAAGAGGAGGATAAAGAGTGTTGGGGTAAATTTTTTAGTCCAAACGACAACTTTTTTTCCATAGCCACAGGGTTCCTTAACTCATTCGTATCGCAACGATTTTGAATGATTAAAAAAACTCACAAATCACTCCAGCCATACACGCAAACAAAACAGACCTAACCAAAAGAAGAAATGAAAGATTACGGGTTTTTACTTCAGGTTTAGACATACTAGGGAAGTGGTAGATCAGACTTTTTATATATATAATAATAATAATAATGGGAATTTATATAGCGCTCTTTCTTACATGAGCTCAGTGCGCTTTACATTGATAACAAGAATGTGGTCTCTATGTTTAAAGGCAAACAAATAATGAATCATTAGAAAGTGAAATAAACACGATGCTTGCACGCAACGTTCTCTTACTTCCTCACACACACACACACACACACAACACACACACACACACGCATGCACGCACACGCACACGCACACACGCACACACACATACATGCACGCACACACTCACACACAATTAATTATACAAGAGTAAAATAATTACAATATGAACATTCTAAGAAGAAACATAGACCACATTCACATTCTCAATCAAGTTTGAATACAATACTGCAACTAAAAATAAAATCATACTGCCATCAACATACCAATTACATGACTAATTATAATAGACAAATTTTTAGCAAAAACAAGGACATGCTATTTATTTTTCCGTAAAATACCCTTCTACCTCATTTACAAACATTTAAAGTTTACAAGACGTGGACATTCTACATACAAAATACAAATTTTAAGATAATTGTTAATATATTTTGTACAAGATTTATGCAATAAAACGGACCCCCCCCCCCCCATGCACACACACACACACACACACACATACCTCACACACAAACACTAATCAATCATAATATGTCCGAAGAAAGTCCGAATATATATATAGACTTTAATAGTTATCCGTGAGTAACCTAGATTTTTAGCGTGCCTGTGACTACCCGGCTTTTACCTGTATTTATTTTTGGTGAGTTTTATTCAGGTGTGGAAAAAGAAAATAGTAATTTGTACTGGCCACAACTTGTTCAGAATAAAGAGACCCCTGGAAAAAGTCAACAGAAACGTCAGGGGAAATTTTAACCAAGCTTGTTTTTTTGTTAGCTTTTTTAATGTTATATAGACTTTATTATATAGAAACACTCTCTCTACAGCAATTGGTTTCCCCCCTACAAGACACTACAAAGGCGAAGTAAGAGGGAAAGAAAAAGTGGTCTAAGGGAGCGAAGCGGGTTTAGAAGTGACCAAAGTATGGTGTGCACACAGATTTACTTCGCTTGAAGCAAATTCATCAAGCTGACAGCTTTGTATTAAATTCTGCACATAAAAAATGATATGGGTGGAACGACTTCTTCTTCTTCGATCGCTCAGACAGGTTCCTGTCAATTATGAGCGCAGATGCGTCATGCTGCCGTTATGCGCCTAACTAAGAAATAGTTAGGCCCAGCAAGTCAGACTTCGGCTGGAGGAAATCTTTTTGAAAGTGCGTCGTGAAAAAAGGAGAATGGACCGGTGGTAAGGCAGAAAGATAGTGGATCACAGAAAAGCAAAGGGAAAAGGCAGAATCAAAGAGAGTGACAGATTAGAGGAAGTTACAAGCACAGAACTTCCAGAAGGTGGGGGAACTATTTTTACGAAAGACCCCCCGGTTTCCCCACGGAGAGGAACAACTTGAATGAGTTCATCTTTTTTAATCTTTTTTGTCGTTTTCAGGTCTGATAGAGATTTACCGTGTGGTGTGCCGCATCATGACTGCCCTCCCCTCCACAGGTGGGTTGGTGGCAGCACTTGTCTCGCTAGTCGTTGACTGTGCGCGTTTATATCTTCTAACGGGGTTGGGAAGGGGGGGGTGTAAATTAGGATCCTTACATCGACAAACCTGGAGAGAACAGGAAATGTGGTCAGCAGAAAAACTCTCCCTGACAACTAAGCTCTATGGCAACTAGCTACCAAGCATAAACTCTACCATCATAAACTGTAATCACACTATTTTTCCACATTTAATTCTGATCACGTCTCGGCCTTTTGGCTAAGACAGTGATTCAGGAACATAAATTTTTGTTTATACCCTGGTTGGTTTGTTCAGCCCGTCGTACATGGCGAAAGCCGATACGCGACGTTAAACTGAACTTCCATCCATTTTTCCACTACTCTCACTGTTTCTCTCTTTGGGCTGATTGTGAACTGTGCTCACCAGAAGAAAATCTACAACCTGTCCACTTTGTTTGCTGTCTTCGCTTCATGACTAAGTGCCTAAGGCACGAAACGTTGAAGTTTTCCCTTTCACAGGTACCTTGGGGTTTTTTCCCACCATTTTTACGTTGATCTCCAAAAGGTACTGCAGTCCATTTTTTTACCTTCTTAGCTACCAAGAGCTGGAGAAAATGGCGCTACGAGTTTGTGTCCAGAGCCGGTTTGTCCGTGTAGGCCTGGCGAAATGACAAGCAGAAGAAGTGTGTGTGTGTGTGTGTGTGTGTTGCAAGCTGAAACTCCCCTGACAACTAAGCTCTATGGCAGGTAGCTACCAAAAGTAGTGGGGAAAACGGCACTACGAGTTTGTGTCGAGAGCCGGCTTGGCCGTGTAGGCCTGGCGAAACGACAAGAAGAAGAAGAAGTGTGTGTGTGTGTGTGTGTGTTGCAAGCTGAAACTCCCCTGACAACTAAGCTCTATGGCAGCTAGCTACCAAAAGTAGTGGGGAAAACGGCACTACGAGTTTGTGTCAAGAGCCGGTTTGGTCGTGTAGTAGGCCTGGCGAAACGACAAGAAGAAGAAGTGTGTGTGCATGTGCGTGTGCGCGTGTGTGTGTGTTGCAAGCAGAAACTCCCCTGACAACTAAGCTCTATGGCAGCTAGCTACCAAAAGTAGTGGGGAAAACGGCACTACGAGTTTGTGTCAAGAGCCGGTTTGGTCGTGTAGTAGGCCTGGCGAAACGACAAGAAGAAGAAGTGTGTGTGCATGTGCGTGTGCGCGTGTGTGTGTGTTGCAAGCAGAAACTCCCCTGACAACTAAGCTCTATGGCAGCTAGCTACCAAAAGTAGTGGGGAAAACGGCACTACGAGTTTGTGTCAAGAGCCGGTTTGGTCGTGTAGTAGGCCTGGCGAAACGACAAGAAGAAGAAGTGTGTGTGCATGTGCGTGTGCGCATGCGTGTGTGTGTGTTGCAAGCAGAAACTCCCCTGACAACTAAGCTCTATGGCAGCTAGCTACCAAAAGTAGTGGGGAAAACGGCACTACGAGTTTGTGTCAAGAGCCGGTTTGGTCGTGTAGTAGGCCTGGGGAAACGACAAGAAGAAGAAGTGTGTGTGCGTGCGCGTGTGTGTGTGTTGCAAGCAGAAACTCCCCTGACAACTAAGCTCTATGGCAGCTAGCTACCAAAAGTAGTGGGGAAAACGGCACTACGAGTTTGTGTCAAGAGCCGGTTTGGTCGTGTAGTAGGCCTGGCGAAACGACAAGAAGAAGAAGTGTGTGCGCGTGTGTGTGTGTTGCAAGAAGAAACTCCCCTGACAACTAAGCTCTATGGCAGCTAGCTACCAAAAGTAGTGGGGAAAACGGCACTACGAGTTTGTGTCAAGAGCCGGTTTGGTCGTGTAGTAGGCCTGCGAAACGACAAGAAGAAGAAGTGTGTGTGCATGCGTGTGTGTGTGTTGCCAGCAGAAGCTCCCCTGACAACTAAGCTCTATGGCAGCTAGCTACCAAGAGCTAGAGAAAACGGCTCTGTTTGTGTCACAAGCCGTTTTGGTCGTGTAGGCCTGGTGAAACGACAAGCTGGAGGGGAGGTGGGTGGAGGTGTGTGTGTGTGGGGGGGGGGGAGACGAGACGATTGTTTATGGACAAGAATCAAAATCAGCAAATTAGTGAGGTTTTTCTTTCTATCTGATTTTTTGTTAAAGTCTTAATTATTGACAATTGTTAAAGGGGCCCGTGGTCGAGTGGTTAGAGCGCTCGACTGCGGTGCGGAAGGTCGTCGCGAGTTTGAGTCCAGCTTGGAGTCAGATTTTTCTGGCCTGAAAACCCTCTCTTGTCCACCCAGCAGTGAAATGGGTACCTGATTCGTTCAGGGAAGGTTAAAAGGCGGCGGAAGGAGAGGGATGGGCTCCGCCTTCCATGATGCCGTGCCCTTGACACGGTGAACCTCTAACATTTCACTGCTCTTACGGCCGATAGGCTATGGGATACCTTTACCTTTACCTTTAAATGGTACACATTTTTTTCTCTCTTAAATTTGACTTTGTTTGAATTACGGTTGATGCACGAATGACTACAATGCTTGTAGGGTTAAAAACAATTGATGATGCCGAACCCAGATGGGTGGTTACTTAATCATAGGGAATATTATGTAATAGCATAGCATACCATGCCACTCCATGCAATACACACAATGCAGTGTAATATCATGTGTGTATTGGGGCTGGGGAAAAAACTCACTTTAACATTCGCATTTGTTATTTATAGAAAAGAACAACTTCTTCTAGTGTTCAGATTCTTGCACACATTTTGCGGGAAGATCTGTCTTTTGAAGCATGCAGAGCGCCATACAGTTACCATAGTACCATAGCAGCGTTCAGATTCTTTCACACATTTTCGGGAAGATCTGTCTTTTGAAGCTCGCAGAGCGCCATACAGTTACCATAGTAGCATTACCGTGTTCAGATTCTTTCACACATTTTCGGGAAGATCTGTCTTTTGAAGCTCGCAGAGCGCCATACAGTTACCATAGTACCATAGTACCATAGTAGCGTTCAGATTCTTTCACACATTTTCGTGAAGATCTGTCTTTTGAAGCTCGCAGAGCGCCATACAGTTACCATAGTACCATAGTACCATAGTAGCGTTCAGATTCTTTCACACATTTTCGGGAAGATCTGTCTTTTGAAGCTCGCAGAGCGCCATACAGTTACCATAGTACCATAGTAGCATTACCGCGTTCAGATTCTTTCACACATTTTCGGGAAGATCTGTCTTTTGAAGCACGCAGAGCGCCATACAGCTACCATCACATCATTGGAAGTTTCAAGCGAGAAGCTCCTTCATAGCGTGTGTATATATAGCGAGCCAGAACTTAGTGCGTGATGACACTATGCACATATCTGTATTGTTAAAAATTCAGGACTTTACTGGTGGTGCATTACCTCCGGGCGTTGCCTCCAGGATCGTTCCCACCATCTTTATTATCTACTAGTGTCCCATATGTGTCTGTTCCAGACTGGAGAACGTTAACCCTTTCACCGCCGATGTCGCATTTTTGCACCACAATGATTCAACACCCATGTCATTAAAAGCCTTGAAACCAGGGTCTGATCTTGTGTTCTTAATTTAGGGCAGTAAGGATAAGCCTTATTCTAAACATGTCACAGATAAATCCCCAATATTGCAGATTAATTCTTTTCTGTACCCTTGTAAGCTTAATGGAAAATTGTGGTTCAAAAATGGCTGGCGGCGAAAGGGTTTAAGCAGATTTTCATTCGTGCTTGACGAAAATGCCATAAAAAGGGGTCTCAGAGTAGGGGGAGGGGGGGGGGGGGGGGGGGGGAGCTACGGGCGGTTTTGGGCGGCTTGAATGTACACAAGAGGCAACTTCCCAACTTGGGTGGGTTTTTTGCCGTAATGAATGACTGCAAGAGGGCTAACTCACTCGGGGCGAATGAGCCGGATCCGGTTCATGGCTCGCACAACCGTTTAGGACCAATGGCCCGGATCCGGCTCATAAGAGTTTTCAAGAGGTTTTGATTTCTGGCGTGTAACCAGCTTTCCGGTGCGAAGTCATAACCTATTTTCAGTTTGCTTTGACCTTGCCTCTCTTGAAATCAACCAATCATTGCAGACTTTACATTCAGCTTTGGTTGTAGAGGGGGGTCAAAGATCGGAATGTGAAATTTTCCTTCTTTCTATGTGTTAGCTGTTTTCGTCAATAGGAGACAAACGACGAAGGTAAGGAATCTGATATGTTACGATCGTTTAGTGCATGCTGTTGCTAATCTTTTCTGAAAATATTGATGCCTAACTCTTCATGCCTTGGTTTGGGTGATTATTTTACGAACCTAGTCAAATGCCCAGTCCCCACAGAACAAGGGGAAATAATTCGGCCAGTCCCGAGTGAGTTAATGCTAGACACAGTGATTAAAACGCAATGTGTGTCTTTCACCAGCGGTCAGCTCGTCCAGCATAGAGCAGAGCCTGAAGCAGATCGACCTGGACTGGAACAACCTGACAGCCTTCCTGGTGGGGGCATCCCTTCTGGTGAGTGCAGCGTTCCTTTCAAGTTTCAAGTTCAGGTTCAAGTATACTTTAATATCTCTCAAAGAGAAATTCAGGTTAGGTGCAACAACGTGACAGAGATGCAGCATAGCTGAAAGAACGTTAATCGAACGTTGTGAAACGAAATTATGCCAATCAAATAACTATTAAAATTCATTACGTGAACTTAGAGATGTGCACATTTGAAACAGAGAGAGAGATAGAGACAGACAGACAATGAGAGAGAGAGAGAGAGAGAGAGAGACAGACATACAATGAGAGAGAGAGAGAGATAGAGACAGACATACAATGAGAGAGAGAGAGAGATAGAGACAGACAGACAATGAGAGAGAGAGAGATAGAGACAGACATACAATGAGAGAGAGAGAGAGATAGAGACAGACATACAATGAGAGAGAGAGAGAGATAGAGACAGACATACAATGAGAGAGAGAGAGAGATAGAGACAGACATACAATGAGAGAGAGAGAGAGATAGAGACAGACATACAATGAGAGAGAGAGAGAGAGATAGAGACAGACATACAATGAGAGAGAGAGAGAGAGAGACAGACATACAATGAGAGAGAGAGAGAGATAGAGACAGACATACAATGAGAGAGAGAGAGAGAGAGAGAGAGAGACAGACATACAATGAGAGAGAGAGAGAGAGAGAGAGACAGACATACAATGAGAGAGAGAGAGAAATAGAGACAGACATACAATGAGAGAGAGAGAGAGAGATAGAGACAGACATACAATGAGAGAGAGAGAGAGATAGAGACAGACATACAATGAGAGAGAGAGAGAGAGAGAGAGAGAGACAGACAGACAATGAGAGAGAGAGAGAGAGATAGAGACAGACATACAATGAGAGAGAGAGAGAGAGATAGAGACAGACATACAATGAGAGAGAGAGAGAGATAGAGACAGACATACAATGAGAGAGAGAGAGAGATAGAGACAGACATACAATGAGAGAGAGAGAGATAGAGACAGACATACAATGAGAGAGAGAGAGATAGAGACAGACATACAATGAGAGAGAGAGAGAGATAGAGACAGACATACAATGAGAGAGAGAGAGAGATAGAGACAGACATACAATGAGAGAGAGAGATATAGAGACAGACATACAATGAGAGAGAGATAGAGATAGAGACAGACATACAATGAGAGAGAGAGAGAGATAGAGACAGACATACAATGAGAGAGAGAGAGAGAGAGAGAGAGAGACAGACATACAATGAGAGAGATAGAGACAGACATACAATGAGAGAGAGAGAGAGAGAGAGAGAGAGAGAGAGAGAGAGAGTTAAAGAATCAGTAATCATTATTGAATTATAGCAGTCAATCAAATAACAACATTTGGAATACTTATCGCCATCAACAATCAATACACACACATCAATACCCCCCCCCCCCCCCCCCCCCCCAATTCCAACCATGACAGGGGGGATTGTGGGGGGGGGGGGGCAGGGATTCCGGAAAGCCCCACTGTGGCGGTGTATTTTTACCTCTATGAGATAAGTAGTCCTAGCCGGAAGTAGTCCTAGCGTAGCCAATCAGAATCGTTTGTTTGTCCGCCATTGCGAATTTTACGAAACTAAGTGCATGGATTTGTACATCGATTTATCGGCAAATATGTAGATTTACACCCTCCTGCTCTATTTCTTGGTTCTTTCCGTGGTTAGGGATAGGGTTAGGGTTAGATGGGTACAGTTCGCATGCGAGAGGTAGATATTTAATGACAGGTACTTATTTATCATAACACCCCCCCACCCCCACCCCCCTTTGCTCCAAGCATGGACCTTGTACAAGGGGTAAAAACTAAGAAAATGGTTCAATTCTTGCTTTAATAATTGCTAATTTGCAAAGTTTGTTTTTTCCCCCAGGGATTTGCCCCCTCGGTCCCCACAAGACCATAACCCCTTAACCCCGAACCTATGCAGCTTACTGGACTCCCCCCCCCCCCTCCCTCTCTCCCCCCCCCCCCCCCCCCCCCCCAGGCATGGGAATTGTCAGTCTTTTGGCTGATTTCAGCTTTTTTGATGGTCCTCCTCAGTCTTTTTCTTGCAAGTTTCAGCTTTTTTGATGGTCCAAGAGGACATTTATGAGATAAAAAAAGAAGCCCAATGAGTAAAACTTAAGTTATTGGTTATAAATGAATGCAAAATGAACTAAATATATCAGTCTTATCTCTAATACTGTTTTTAAGGCTTAGATAACGGAAGAAGCTTCATTTTCTGGGGGCTGTATCCCAACACACACGGTTTTCAGTTGTTGTTTTTTGTTCCTTGTTCCTATGCCTGCTTCCAGACCCCAATTTTCAGTCTTTTTTGTCTTCTCTAATTCCCATGTCTGCCCCCCCCCCCCCCCCCCCCCCCCCCCTTACGAATCATTTGGTCCGTCCCTGCGCGATCTGTACTTAGCAAAGCAACATTGCCTACAGACTTCTTCTTTGATCGCTCAGTTTCCTGTCATGTGGGCGCAGATGCGTCATGCTGCCGTTGTGCGTCTCACTTAGAATGAGCTAGGCCCAGCAGGTCCGTCTTCAGATGGAGAAAACCTTTAAGTTTCTAGAACGAAGGCTAGGAGTATGGCCCGGTTAAAAGGCAGAAAAAAAAGTTGATAACAGTTAAGCAAAGGGAAAAGGCAAGAGTCAAAGAGAGCGACAGATTAGAAGTTACAAGCACAAAGCTTCCAGAAGGTTGGGGAACCTTTTGTGCCAAAGACCGCCAGGTATCCGTCCCCACAGCAAAGACGCGTCAGTACTCTGTCTTTTACAAAATGTTCAAAGGATTCTAATTTTCACTACCCCCCCTCTCTCTCTCTCTCTCTCTCTCTCTCTCTCTCTCTCTCTCTCTCTCTCTCTCTCTCTCTCTCTCTCTCTCTCTCTCTCTCTCTCTCTCTCTCTCTCTCTCTCTCTCTCTCTCTCTCTCTCTCTCTCTCTCTGTAGGGCTTTTGTAAAAGCTAAAGGCAATAAACCCCCATTGTCATTGTCATTGTCTCTCTCTCTGTGACAAATATTTAGTTGAAGATTCTATTTTCTTGTTCACTCAATTGTTTTCTATTGGATGTTCCTTATTTATTTATTCATTCATGTTTTAGTTTCCTTTTCTCTCTTGTTTTTACCAGTAACTTTTTTTCTCTTTATTTTTCATTTTTCGAGAGGACCAGATTAAAAAAGCAACACAAAAACAACCAAGCATTGTTGCTTTTAAAATCTATTATCCTAATTCGTCCGTACATTAATTCGCTCATTCATTTTGTGTGTGTGTGTGTGTGTGTCTTTCATTTAACGTCTATCCACTTCTCGTGATATTAGACTTCGGTGTGTGTGTGTGTGTGTGTGTGTGTGTGTGTGTGTGTGTGTCTTTCATTTAACGTCTATCCACTTCTCGTGATATTAGACTTCGGTGTGTGTGTGTGTGTGTGTGTCTTTCATTTAACGTCTATCCACTTCTCGTGATATTAGACTTCGGTGTGTGTGTGTCCCCGTGTTTGACCAAACATGTGTTCCAGTCCTTAGCGCCTAAACCGATGTGTTTCCTTTTTATTTTCAGCCTGACGAAATCATGTTCAGCTTCAAACCCACCCTGTTTGGGTGTGTGTGTGTGTGCGTGTGCGTGCGTGTGTGTCCGTGCGTGACCAAAAATGTGTTCCAGTCCTTATAGCGCCTAAACCAACCAATGTGTTTCCTTTTTTATTTCCTTTTCTTCAGCCTGACGAAATCATGTTCAGCTTCAAACCCGCCCTGCTCCAATCGGACAGCCCTACGGCGCAGGCGCGGGCCTGCGGTGTGTGTCTGCTGGACGTCGACTATTGCCACCCTTCCTCCTCTTACTCCTCCTCCTTCTCCTCCTCCTCCTCCTTCTCCTCTTTCGCCAATAGCAGCAACTCGTTGGCCAACAAACTTAATAGTGGTGGCAGTGGTGGTGACGGGGGTGGGGGAGTGGAGGAAGGGGCGGTGGGGGCTAAGCTGTCGTACGGGGGCCGCCAGTACCACGCCCCTTGCGCCAATTTCTGGGTGAACTGCGTGGACTCCATGCTCCCCTCCCTGAGGTTGCCCGAGCTCTTGTGAAAGCTGGAGAGGGAGACTTGACCCTTTCACCGCCCCTAACGTCGCATTTTTAGCACCACTAGTGATTTATGATGCCTATGTCACTAATAAGGAATCAAATTGGGGCCTATTATTATCCAAAGACCCTATTGTCTTAGTTTTGGGAAGTAAGGATAGACCTTATTTTATATGTCACAGAACAATCCCCAATACTGCAGATGGATTTTGTTCTCTACCCATGTACATTTTAATGGATATTTTTTGGCTGAAATATGGCTGGCGGTGAAAGGGGGTGGGGTGGGGTGGGAGGGGTAGGGTAGGGGTGTGGGGGGTGGGAGTCGGAGGAGGAGTAGTGAAGACTGGTAAACTATTTATAGATGTAGTAGGTCTCTTGTTGTTTCTGTGTGTGTCTCTTTGTTTGTTTCTGTCTCTGGCTTGTTTTGTTATGTTCTTCCTCTCTTCTCTCTCTCTCTCTCTCTCTCTCTCTCTCTCTCTCTCTCTCTCTCTCTCTCTCTCTCTCTCTCTCTCTCTCTCTCTCTCTCTCTCTCTCACACACACACACACACACACACACACGCACACAATACACACGACGCTGGCACATGCGCGTGCACACAAACACATACACACACACACACATGCATATATATATACACACAGACACACACATATATACACACTCGCACACATGCACACACACACACACACACACCAAAATGGATTTTTTGCTTATACATAGTACAAGACAAGGCTAACCAACTTCATTAACTCCATTCCAAAAGATAAAGACGCTGTGATCAAAACACACACACACACACACACTTTCTGTGTATCTCTCTCTCTCTCTCTCTCTCTCTCTCTCTCTCTCTCTCTCTCTCTCTCTCTCTCTCTCTCTCTCTCTCTCTCTCTCTCTCTATTATGATTGTGTGCTGAATTGATTAACATACATGTTTACATTATATGTTTTATGTAGATGTGAATTTCTGAGATTGTGTAGTATTTTGTGCACCCCCGTTCTCAGGGGCTATGGCCTAACAGAATTAATGTTTCGCATTTCACATTTTCTCCCCTTCTCTCAATTCAGGCATCAGAATTGTCAGAGGATCAGAGGATTGAGAATTTCTGACAGAGGATTTTGCCTTTTTATTCATTGTTATCCTTTGAGCTAAATGTCATTTTAAAGCGATTTCTCACTGTATCAAGCCTTTTTGGTGGTGTTGGGAACTCATTTCAGTGTTGTCCCTCTTCAGGCTAAGGGCCTTGGTGGCCCTTTTACCGCGGTTTTCAGAGGATATACCGCCGCCCGCATGCAATACAGACGTAACTCAATTTTTTTTAAATCGATTTTGATATTTTTTGCTGATACATAGTACAAGACTCACCAACTTCATTAACCGCACTTCCAAAAGATAAAGACGCTGTGATCAAATTAAGCTTGTTGAACTTCACGCACTTGCTTCAAAAGCTTCCACAAAACACAATTGTCTGTCATTAGACGTCATTTTACCTTTTCGACGTCATAATATCAGAAGATAAACAAAACATTTCCCTTTAGCGAAAACTAATGGCTTTAAAATCGCCGCCCACATGCAATACAGACATAACTCAAATGTTTTCGATTTGAGATTTTGGTAAAGGTAAAGATGTGCCACCCCCCATGCATTTCTCGGTTAATTGTATTTTTCGGTTTTTGCCTTTTTTACCATACATAAAGCTGTATTTTAGGAACATTTTTAGCTAATTACCTTTTTGGAATACTAACCCTAACCCTAACCCTACCCCTAAACCTAACCCTACCCCCCACTATGTACTGCAGTACACCGCGATTTGTCACAGTTGTGGTTCGTTGCGTTTTTCCGTCTTATACGGTGGGGGGTAGGGTTAGGGTTAGGGCTAGGGTTAGTATTCCAAAAAGGTTATTAGCTAAAAATGTTCCTAAAATACAGCTTTATGTATGGTAAGAAAGGCAATAACGGAAAAATACAATTAACCGAGATAGGTAGGGGGGGTGGCACATCTTGACCTTTTATGAGATTTTTTGCATATACAAGAATAAGATAGCAACATTCATTGAGTCAATTCAACAAATACTTTGACAATTTGTCTCATTATTTTGTATCTAAAACATATATATGAGGGCGTATTGGAGTGCCAAGGTGTTATTCTCCACAATGCTGTAAAGCTTTTATTTTGGACTAAAATTAATTTTCTTCCCAATCTAAAACCATGATTTGGGGGCAAACTTTCTTATTTCAATATTACTTAAATAAGTCGTGATTTATTTGAAAAACTGAAGTGACAAAGTTATTTGATGGCTCGAAATAAAGCCGTATGAAAAAATCTGAAGCAATTTGACTTGAAACGACCGAAATAATCAGTTTTTTGCTTCTCCTGTGAAGTGAGGTCTTTCGACTTACATCTGTATTGCATGCGGGCGGCGATGTGTACACACACTCTTTTTCACTATCATCCATTTAAGCGTCTTTGGTTTTTCTTGAATTTCATATTGTGGGTTTGTTTGTTTTTTAAAAAATGCATACAAAGGGGCCAACTTAATCAACGTCATGTGATACTCCGTGTTGATGCAATGTATTTCTGATGTGTGTGTGTGTGTGTGTTCTTGTTCACATTCTCAAATAATATTGTACGACTTGTCATAGACTCGTCTTAGTTCAGAAAAAAATTGAAAATTAATTAAAAAGTCACCCATTCAAAATATATTTAAAAAATTTTTTTTTTAAAATCAGAAATCAATGGCTACTAGCTTTCACGTGTCTGTCAGACACTCAAAGCCACAGGCAAGATTCAAGCTTAAAACCCCTCTCTCTTTTAGCACACGTGAATCCCAGTAGTGGCAGCGAAAAAGTTGTCATTTGGTCAAAATGCACCCCTCCTTCCTCATCAGTCACACAAAAAAATTGCATGAAAAAAAAAAAGGATGGTGCGCCTCTGGCTCTCCAAGTGGGAGCAACCTGAATTTCACAGAGACTATAAAGTACCTAATACCTAATGTCCTTCAAGACGTCATTGCCTACCTCAGGCAAATATCGTTACTGGCCTGGGGTTGCCTAGTTTTTTCCGAAAATCGTCTTTTCCAAGTATGCTCAGAATTTGTCCGGAGGAATGAGTTAACTTTAAAATCTTTTTTTTTTCTTTCCCCTAACTGTATCTCTCTTGTCTTGCATTAACCCCTTGACTGCCAGAGAAAATTAAAGAAAAAAAATCATGCCATGAAAAAGACAACTGATAGAGCTAATCTGGCAAAATGGTCTGGGGATATAACTCTCTTGACTGTGTTAGAGCAAAATCAATCATGTCTTGGTTATTTCTCCTCATCCGATGACAGCATCAGTGATGTCATCAGGTCAGTATGTGATACGTTGGTGGCAGTCAAGGGGTCAAAGGCTGCATGTTTGCTGTGCTACTGTTTAATTTAATACTTGTATCTGTGCTCTTCGATATTGGGTAGGGTTGGGTTGTTGATTTGTGTTCTAACGTAGGTTGTTATATCTACATTTCTGAAGCGCCATGAGTAAATATTTCTTTTTTTTTTAATGTGCACAACATTATCAATTGTAAGTAATCATCATCATTATGATCATCAATGCAGACTTTAAAAAAAAAAAAATTCCTTGCCCATTTTGTATGTACTGTATTATTTTTAGATCACAGACAGTGTACGAAATCTTTTTCGCAGTCGTCTGTATATTATTAATTCCATAGGGGACATCCCGTTATCGCTACGTATTGATAACACTACCAAGATAAATCAGTACGGCTTTCACTACGCATCGATAACGCTACTGGGCTAAATCACTACAGCAACTAAGGGTTAGGTTTAGGCCGGGTTCACATTAGACGCGTAAGTTCCGTACGGAAAACCCTAAAGAAGTGGAAGAAAGAAGGTTAAAAGTTTACGCATATAAGGAAATTCGGACACGTGCGCTAATCTTTTCCCTTCTTTGTTTCACTTATTTATGGATTGCGCACAGGTTTCCGCACGGAATATCCGCTTATGTGTGTAGGGCTAAAATAGGGTTAAGCTTAGGTAAGGAATAGGGTTAGGTTAGAAAAAGGGTAAAAAAACTACTATTATGTAGCGGTGCCATAGCCGATGAGGTTTAACCGAGGCGTGGTCACCGCTACAGCTATCTGTATTAATAACAAAAATCGGGACTTTACTGGTTTCGTACTGCCTCCGGGCATTGCCTCCAGAATTGTTCCAACCATATTTGTATTTACAAATGTCCCATATGTGTCTGATTCAGACCAAGAGGACGTAAAACTCCATTTTCTCTCTTAGGCTGAGGGTTAGTCTGTCGGAATTCAAACTGACAGATTGGCGCAGTCATCATTTTTTTTTTCTTCTAAGGGGTTCGTAGTGGTAGCAAGGGGTAGTTCTTTCGATACGTAGCGAAAGCGCTACGCACCCATTCCATATGTGTGTGCGAACATGTGCGAAGTTTTCGTTTAAAAAAAACACACCACGTTACATTCCATTCTCTATGTTACTATAGTCCCTCATTATTCGTTGTTGCCAATTTAAAATGCGAAACTTTTGTCCAAAAAAGATTGCTCAGCGCCATTTTAAAAAGATTGTATATTATTATTATTATTGTGCCACCGGTTTCAGCTACATAAACTTGTGATCACTGCGTGTATAATATATTGTTTGCTTTATATATGAACAAAGTGATTATTATAATAATTAATAATTATAATTAATTAATAATAGTCTGGTGGTTTTGAAGATTCATCCTCGTTTTATTCCCCCTACCCTCTTACCTATTTCTTTTTTCTATGTGTGTGTGTCTGTCTGTCTGTCTGTCTGTCTGTGTGTGTGTGTGTGTAGCTGTGTGTTTCCACTTGCATGTGTGTATATCGTGGGTGAAATTCCAAAACCTCGTATCTCAATTTTTGGGGGGTTTGAGTTAGATACATAGTCAGCTTTCTCATTTTTCCTGCCACCTTCCACCAAAAGCTCGTATCTCCAACAACTTTCTATCTGAGGTTGTGTTAATTGAAGAAAAACTCGTAAGTCCCAAATTCAGATCTACTTAAGAACCTCGTATCTTCGTTCTTTTCAAGTCATAGTTATTATTATTTTTTAAATTGGACGTCTTGAACATCACATTCATCATAGTTAATCAATTGTGGTAAATGCGGTTCATTTTTAAAAGTTTTTTTTACTTTTCTCAAAACTACCAAAATTGAGATACAAGGTTTCTGAATTTCATCGACGATTATGTTGATGAAAGTAAACCATAAGCCTTTTTTTGTTTTCTTTTTTTGTTTTGTTATTACAATGATAGTAAGAGAAAAAAACAACGTGAAAATGTCACTTTTGGGCATTAGTCTTTCATTGTACAATAATCATGTTGCTATGCGTTAAAAAAATAAATGGGAAGAGAAAAGTCAGGTAGGATGAGACGGTTGAAAACAAGATGGGGCAGTGGGTGGATGCCTCGTGCCTCCATACGGGGAGCTGGTCAACCCCCGCCCCCCTCCACGAGTCTCTCCCCGTGGGGTCTTTTGTAAAAATAGTTCCCCCACCTTCTGGAAGTTCTGTGCTTGTCACTTCCTCTAATCTGCCACTCTCTTTGACTCTGCCTTTTCCCTTTGCTTTCTGTGATCCACTATCTTTCTGACTTATTGGTCCATTCTCCTGCCTTTTTTCCCCCTCAAAAAAAATCTTCCAAATATTTTTTGTTTCTCCTTTGAGCTCCTCCGAAATCGGAATATGTCGGCTGTATGCAGTGGGGAGACCAGTGAAAACTGAAAGCCGGACACATACGTACCTTACCCATTATGGCCATATGGCCTGGGAACGCAGAAGAGGAAGAAGAAGAAGAAGAATTTATTTATTTGTCAGAGGGGGGGGGGGGGGGGGGGGGCATTTGTGTCGAGAAATATTGGTAATTATTTTTGCATAATATTTTTTGTTTAAAATATTTTTGTCTTTACATTTGTTTTTTTGTGGGGTTTTTTCTTTCTTTCTTTGTCTCTGTGGGTAATTGTCCTCTCTCTCTCTCTCTCTCTCTCTCTCTCTCTCTCTCTCTCTCTCTCTCTCTCTCTCTCTCTCTCTCTCTCTCTCTCTCTCTCTCTCTCGCTCTCTCTCTCTCTCTCTCTCTCTCTCTCTCTCTCTCTCTCTCTCTCTCTCTCTCTCTCTCTCTCTCTCTCTCTCTCTCTCTCTCTCTCTCTCTCTCTCTCTCTCTCTCTCTCTTATTGAAATTCATTAAAAGATTATAATATACTGTTTACATAATATTATGCATGGCTTATCATCATAATCTCTTCATTTAACTTGCATAAAGCATTTTGGGGATTCAAACGCCTCTCTCTGTCAGCTTGTATTGTTCATTATTAATAATATTATATGCTTGTTTGGTTCAATGTCTATGCCATCAAGATCACGTGCAGTATGTTTTTGTATATCGTCGGTGAAATTAAAAAACCTCGTATCTCAATTTTTTTATTTTTGAGAAAAATGAAAAAAACTTTTAAAAATTAACCGTGTTGACCACAATTGATTAACTATGATGAATATGTTGTTCAAGACATTGCGAGTTTAGTCCCGCATTTCGTTAAAATTACTTCTTTTTTTTAAATTTGACTTAAAAAAGAACGAAGATACAAGGTTTTTGTCCTTAAACTAGATCTGAATTTGGGACTTACGAGTTTTTCTTCTATTTTCACAACCTCATTTACCCCCAGATAGAAAGTCGTTAGAGATACGAGCTTTTGGTGGAAGGTGGCGGGAAAAATTAGGAGAGCTGACTATGTATCTAACTAAAAAAAAAAAAAAATTGAGAGACGAGGTTTTTGAATTTCACCGACGATATGTTTCATTTTCTCTTCGTCTTTTTCACATTGTATAGATCGACTTTTTCAAACTCTTCTAGCGCCATGTATTTTTCAACGTTCCTGGTTGTCCGTTGCATCTCAACCGACAAGAGGGGAGTAACTTTTTTTTTTTCGAATGCGTATGTGTTGCTTTAACGGAAAAAAACAGTCCGATAAGCTCTGAAAATAAATAGACAAACACATGGCAGGGTACTTGGCAGTGAGTGAGTGAATGTCTTTGCATTTGGTGGGAGCAAGGAACTACATGTAAACCTCTTTTGGTGTATTCCAAAAATGACCATCATTTAGAGTCAACAGTAGGGAGCCTGAAATATGGGGGTTAGGTGATGTATAGGTGTGTGTGTTTGCGAATAATAAAACTTCGTTCCCTTGTGGTGCTACAGGGGATTTTTCCTCTCAGAAGGAGTTGAACAGCCTTTCGATAAACCGAGCCAGATTTTTAGGAGATAAAAAGTACAAGTTGTGTAAATTTTGTAATTTGAGGGGAAGAATGCAAGGCCTTGAATCTTAGGACGCACATTTCACTAAACCTCTTTTGGTGTATTCCAAAGGGAGGGCTTGACCATCATTTAGAGTCAACAGTAGAATAAAAGAGAGCCTGAAAAGAAATATGGGGGTTAGGTAGGCCATGGGTAAAGTATAGGTGTGTGTGTTTGCGGATAAATTATAATAAAACTTAGTCGATATTCTTCGCCTGGGGGTGTGCCGAGTTCGAATTCCTGGTAGTGAGACAGAGGGATTTTTAGCTCTCACTTTTTGCACTAGGCCTAGCACGGTCTTTGTTGGGTGTAGTGAGAGAAGAGTGGAGTCTTTCGGAGTGAGAGAGAGATAAGGGCTTAGCGCGTGATATTCGAGGGGCCCATGCATTCTTTGTTGCATGCGGACTGCGATATATTAGGGCGGGCTTCTATTCTGTAGTAAGCTTGTATCGCTGGGTGTAGTGGGCTCTGATATTCTTTGGGGGTATGGGGGGGATGTTTCGTTCATTCCATACATGTCTTAACTTACTTGCATTCCTTGGTGTACAGGTCTGTGATGTGTACGGTGATTTCAATCTGTAGACTTAGCACGTGATATTCTTTGGGTGTAGGCTTAGCACGTGATATTCTTTGTTTAGCATCTTAGGACTTAGCACATTTCTTTGTTGGGTGTAGTGAGAGAGCCAGGGCTTAGCGCGTGATATTCTTAGTAGGGAAACCTTAGCGCGTGATATTCTTAGGGGCTAGAGAGAGAGAGAGAGAGAGGAGGGCTTAGCGCGTGATATTCTTAGTTGGGTGTCTTAGCACGTGATATTCTTAGTTGGGGGTAGTGAGAGAGAGAGAGGAGGGCTTAGCACGTGATATTCTTAGTTGGGGGTAGTAGAGAGAGAGAGAGGGAGGGCTTAGCGCGTGATATTCTTTGTTGGGGTAGTGAGAGAGAGAGAGGGGAGAGGGCTTAGCACGTGATATTCTTTGTTGGGGGTGAGAGAGTGAGAGAGATAGTAGTGAGAGAGAGAGAGGGCTTAGCGCGTGATATTCTTTGTTGAGTGAGAGAGAGAGAGAGGGAGGGCTTATATTCTTTGTTGGGTGTAGTGAGAGAGAGAGAGTGCGTGATATTCTTAGTTGGGGGTAGTGAGAGAGAGAGAGAGGGAGGGCTTAGCGCGTGATATTCTTAGTTGGGGGTAGTGAGAGAGAGAGAGAGGGAGGGCTTAGCGCGTGATATTCTTAGTTGGGTGTAGTGAGAGAGAGAGAGAGGGAGGGCTTAGCGCGTGATATTCTTAGTTGGGGGTAGTGAGAGAGAGAGGGAGGGCTTAGCGCGTGATATTCTTAGTTGGGTGTAGTGAGAGAGAGAGAGAGGGAGGGCTTAGCGCGTGATATTCTTAGTTGGGGGTAGTGAGAGAGAGAGAGAGGGAGGGCTTAGCGCGTGATATTCTTAGTAGTGAGAGAGAGAGAGAGAGGGAGGGCTTAGCGCGTGATATTCTTAGTTGGGTGTAGTGAGAGAGAGAGAGGGAGGGCTTAGCGCGTGATATTCTTAGTTGGGGGTAGTGAGAGAGAGAGAGAGAGGGAGGGCTTAGCGCGTGATATTCTTTGTAGTGAGAGAGAGAGAGAGGGAGGGCTTAGCGCGTGATATTCTTAGTGGGGGTAGTGAGAGAGAGAGGGAGGGCTTAGCGCGTGATATTCTTAGTTGGGGGTAGTGAGAGAGAGAGAGAGAGGGAGGGCTTAGCGCGTGATATTCTTTGTTGGGGGTAGTGAGAGAGAGAGAGAGGGAGGGCTTAGCGCGTGATATTCTTTGTTGGGGGTAGTGAGAGAGAGAGAGAGAGGGAGGGCTTAGCGCGTGATATTCTTAGTTGGGGGTAGTGAGAGAGAGAGAGGGAGGGAGGGCTTAGCGCGTGATAGTAGTGAGAGAGAGAGAGGGAGGGCTTAGCGCGTGATATTCTTAGTTGGGGGTTAGTTGGGCTTAGCGCGTGATATTCTTTGTTGGGTGTAGTGAGAGAGAGAGAGAGGGAGGGCTTAGCACGTGATATTCTTAGTTGGGGGTAGTGAGAGAGAGAGAGAGGGAGGGCTTAGCACGTGATATTCTTTGTTGGGTGTAGTGAGAGAGAGAGAGAGGGAGGGCTTAGCACGTGATATTCTTAGTTGGGGTGTAGTGAGAGAGAGAGAGAGGGAGGGCTTAGCGCGTGATATTCTTAGTTGGGGGTAGTGAGAGAGAGAGAGGGAGGGCTTAGCGCGTGATATTCTTAGTTGGGTGTAGTGAGAGAGAGAGAGAGAGGGAGGGCTTAGCACGTGATATTCTTAGTTGGGGGTAGTGAGTAGAGAGAGGGAGGGCTTAGCGCGTGATATTCTTTGTTGGGGGTAGTGAGAGAGAGAGAGGGAGGGCTTAGCGCGTGATATTCTTAGTTGGGGGTAGTGAGAGAGAGAGAGGGAGGGTGAGAGAGAGAGAGAGGGAGGGCTTAGCACGTGATATTCGTGATAGCACGTGATTCTTTGTTGGGTGTAGTGAGAGAGGAGGGCTTAGCGCGTGATATTCTTAGTTGGGGGTAGTGAGAGAGAGAGAGGGAGGGCTTAGCACGTGATATTCTTAGTTGGGTGTAGTGAGAGAGGGAGGGCTTAGCGCGTGATATTCTTAGTTGGGGGTAGTGAGAGAGAGAGAAAGGGGAGGGACTCATCTCCCTCTCTCTCTCTCTCTCTCTCTCTCACTACCCCCAACTAAGAATATCACGCGCTAAGCCCCTACTGGTTTGATTGCCCCCTGGCGGTGAAATGAGCGTCCTAAGTTGACCATTCTGAAAGCTCATTATTGTATAATTTTTATTGATGATGATGATGATGATAGTGATACTGATGATGATAGTGATACTGATGATGATAGTGATACTGATGATGATAGTGATGATGATGTTGATCATGATGATGATGGTGGTGATGATGATGATGATGATGATGATGATAGTGGTGATGATGATGATGATGGGCAGTTTGTCATTTGAAAGAAAAGTATGTGATGACAATTGTTTTTCTTGTGGATAGACTATGTTTTTGTATTTATGTTCAAGTTTTATAGGTCATTCATTTACTCTGTTCCGACCTTGTCTACAGTAGACTACTGTTTGTCTATGTTATCACTGGCATAGCAGTTAAAGGGAAATAATCTTATGGTGGGTTTTGGGGGGGTTGGGGGTAGAAATTGACATCCATTGTCTACTATTAGTAGTGCATACTTTATGTGCTTTTAGTCTGATCATCTCGTTTAATTTTAAAAGTTCACGCCATGTTTCTGGTGTTTCGTGTGAGCATAATTTCTTTATTTTCCTTTGGTTTAAGTAGCGTTTTATTTCTCCAAGTCACAAATGAAAATCAACAATGATCATTAGATAGGGCAGCAAGGAAACTTATGTAAAGCCCTGTCTTTATTTTTCTTTGCACTTTCTACATGTGCAATTAAAAAGAAAACAGAGATGCTACGAACAAACGAACGAATCGGACCACCTGATATTGCAGTACCTCCAGGATCTGCTTCAGGCATCGGATGATGGTTCGTCCCATGTGTGCTGTTTTGCAGCCAAGTGGACGTAAAACCTAACTTTCATTTCATTCAGAAAGATGATCTTTAGAAGGAATATCTATATTGATCAAAAAAAAATCGGGACATTCCTGGTGTTGCGCAGCCTCCGGGCATTGCCTCCAGGATCGTTCCCACCATCTTTATATCTTACTAGTGTCCCATATGTGTCTGTTCCAGACCAGAGGACGTTAAACAGATTTCCACCCCGAAAGGATTAACCCTTTCACCGCCAACGTCGCATTTTAGCACCACAATGGTTTAACCACCCATTTCACTAAAAGGCATCAAATCAGGGCCTGTTATCCAAAGACCCTGTTTTCTTAATTTTGGGAGGTAAGGATAGTCCTAATGTTATATATGTCACAGAGGAATTTGCAATATTGCAGATAATTTATTTTCTCTACCCAGTTGAGTTTAATGGTATTTTTTGGCTGAAAAATGGCTGTCGGTGAAAGGGTTAAAGCCTCTTGTTATAACATATGTAGCTGTAATACTTGGTTTGTTGGTTGGTTTGTTTTTGTCATTTTTTTAGATTTGACGTACTCAAAAGCTAAAAAAAAAAAAAAGGAAGTTACGTTTGCAATATTATTACCATATCATTATGTATTGATGGATAGAATGTTCTGCGTAAGGAAGGAAGCATCGGAGTCATGTGTTCATTTTTGATGAAATTCATGCTTATTTATTTTGACGAGTATGGTGTAATAAAGATTCGTGGTACACAGAATAAGGAATGTGTTGTGTGTGTGTTTTTTAATTTTTGGCATGTGCAAGGAAGAGAGAGAGAGAGAGAGAGAGAGCATTAACTCTGAACTCTCCAAATTATTTTATAAAAGAAAAAAGAAAAAGAAAATAAATTAAAAAAAGTCATTGATCAGACACACTTTGACACCAAATAACACATTTTATTTCAATTTGTAATCATGGAATGATTTCGATTGAAAACAAGCATTCAAATACAGGACGTTTATGAATTTATTTTGCTTTAATCAATTTTACCATAATAGTTATTGATAACTCGTGTTTTCTTGCTGCCTGTCTGTCGTTTCCGACAATGACTACCATATATAGCAGAGGGGGGGCAGATGCTATTCTGGCTGGGCTGGGCGAGAATTAGTTTGTAGTGGAGATGCCTTGCCCAGGGTACATCCCCACTCTCTCGGCCAAAAGGGATTGGAGGACGAGAGTTGGCGTTGGGGAAGGTCCCTTTGGCTGCAGCACCAGAGTCGGTGCAAGCCCACCCACCCCTCGTTCGAGAGTCACAGTCTTCCATGAAAGACTTAAGCTGTAGCATGATATTCCAATACTGTAGAATATGTGATGCAGTACGCGAATACCCAGCTAAAGTCGGCCAGCCACAAGAGAGAGAGATTTGATTGATTGAAAAATTGTTCAAAATAAACTATTAGAGATAGATGAATTCTGTTTTTTGCCTGTTAATCTGTTGTCTCTGGCCTTTCTGAAAATATGAATAAGTCAAAAGTGATCATTTACGACATTAGCCTGGTTTTCCTGTGCTGCATCACATATCATTTATAGTATAGCTCTCATTTACTATTGGCCCTTTCTACAGGCTAATGTCAACCAGTGATACAAGCCGTTTGAGTAAAGGGCCTCAGATAACTCGAATACAATGAAAATTAACCCTTCCACCGCCAAAGTCGCACCACCGTGATATTAACACCTATGTCACTAAATGACATCAAATTGGGGTCTATTATCCAAAGACCCTATTGTCTTAGGTTTGGGAAGTAAAGATAGACCTTACGAGAGAGAGAGTGTTGATGCTTTATTCAACTGATTGTATTTTGTATTGTGTTTTTGGGTGGGGTGAGTGGTGGTGATGGTAACGGTGTGTGTGAGTGCGTGTGTGTGTGTGTGTATGTGCGTACGTGCGTGTACGTGTGGGTGGGGTGTGTATGTGTATGCCTATTTGCATGTGCGCGAGTGATTATTAGGTTTTGTTGTTGAATTTCTTGCTTTTAATTGTTGTTGTTGTTAAGCGCATAGAGCTCCACATTTGGTGGAGGAATGCGCTATATAAATGATTCACTATTATTATTATTATTTTATATATGTCACAGAAGAAGCCCCAATACTGTAGATGGATTTTGTTCTCTCCACAGGTAAATCAAATGACATTTTTTGGTTAAAATATGGCTGGCGGTGAAAGGGTTAATTAACAAACGATGGTAGTAACTGCACACATTTGATAGTAATGTATTAGCACAGTTATGTCTTTTGACTTGAATTAGCCCTATGTATTTATAGGGGCCTACATGCACTTACTATCTTGTAACTCTCTCTACACGAATTCAAGCACACTTACCCACACTTGGAACTAACTTTATACATGCATGCACACATGCGCGCACACACACGCGGGTACACATACACACACGCACATGCACTCTCATGGATGACAACATGTGTGCAAGCGCACGCACATGTGCACACGGACACACACGCACACACGAACACAAACACACACCAACGGAAATACTTGTCCTCAAGGTCTCTAAGTGTCATCATGTTCAACCACTCCTGATATCCCTCCATTGGCTTCCCATCAAAGCACGTATTGACTACAAAGTTTCCACTCTATGTCATTCTTATTTCTCTGGAAATGCCCCTAGCTACATCTCCGACATGCTTTCTGTCTATACTCCATCAAGGCAATTGCGGTCATCTTCAGATTCCAAAATTCTCTGTGTTCCTAGTACACGAACAAACATGTTTTGGTGAGCGCTCCTTTTCCTTTTCGGCCCCATCAGTTTGGAACTCCTTACCACGCGAAATTCGCCATATCCAGTCCTTGCAATGTTTCAAATCAGCTCTCAAGACCCACCTATTCAAGCTACATCACAACCTTTAGGCCACATTACTTCTGGACTCTATTCTCCCCCCCCCCCCCTCCTCCCCCCCCCCCCCCCCCCCCTATTAGTTTCACTGTGTGTTGACTGCAATGTCTACGTCAGCTTTGTTGAGAGAGAGAGAGAGAGAGAGAGAGAGAGAGTGTTGATGCTTTATTCAACTGTTGTGTTTTTGGGTGGGGTGAGTGGTGGTGATGGTAACGGTGTGTGTGTGAGTGCGTGCGTGTGTATGTGCGTACGTGCGTGTCTGTGTGGGTGGGGTGTGTATGTGTATGCCTATTTGCATGTGCGTGAGCGATTATTTGGTTTTGTTGTTGAATTTTTTGCTTTTAATTTTTGTTGTTGTTAAGCGCATAGAGCTCCACATTTGGTGGAGGAATGCGCTATGTAAATGATTCACTATCATTATTATTATTATAACAAGACAAAATAACAATAAAATATGCGCGCATGTACGTGCACTCTCACGGGTGACAACATTTTGTGCAAGCACACGCACATTCGCACATGTTCAGACGGACACACACACACACACGCACACACACACACACACACACACACACACACACACACACACACACACCAGCAGAACATCAATAACAAATCAAAATAACAACAGTAACAACACGACCGAAAGAAACCGACCTATCAGTACCAATAACATTCATTTGGAACGTTGAGAACAGCTTCCAACCTTCACATGATGATATCACAGGATGGATCAATCAATCAATCATCCAAGCACGTAATAACGTAAGCCACCGTACATTTCAGAGACCGGTAAAAATTAGTCACACTATAATAATAATAATAATAAACAACTAACAAAACTGTATCTGTGCTTAAACTGAACAAGTGAACGACATCAAATCAACAACAATAACAACCTCAAACAGTGAACCTGGTCTTTGATGAGAGAGAGAAAGAACGAACGAACGAAATGTGATTTATTCAGGGTAGTGAGATAAGCTAATTAGCTACAGCTTTTTTTCCCACTCAGCCCTGAGGCAAACAACAAGAAAGCAACAAACAAACACAAAAATAACCCTGATCGCTTCTCGACCTTTTGGCTAAGAGTCAGACAGTGATTCAGGAACATGCATTTTTGTTTATACCCTGGTTGGTTTGTTCAGCCCGTCGTACATGGCGAAAGCCGATACGCGACGTTAAACTGAACTTCCATCCACAAACACAATTAAGAAGAAGAAAAAAAAAGCAAACAAAGAAAAGCAACAAGAGAGGGAGAGAGAGAGAGAGACAAGACACAGACAGAGACATAGACACAAAGAGACAGCGAGAGAGAGAGAGAGAGAGAGAGAGAGAGAGAGAGAGAGAGAGAGAGAGAGAGAGAGAGAGAGAGACAAGACACAGACAGAGACATAGACACAAAGAGACAGCGAGAGAGAGAGAGAGAGAGAGAGAGACAAGACACAGACAGAGACATAGACACAAAGAGACAGCGAGAGAGAGAGAGAGAGAGAGAGAGAGAGAGAGAAAGAGACAGCGAGAGAGAGAGAGAGAGAGAGAGAGAGAGAGAGAGAGAGAGCGCACTGAATACTGAACTGAATATAATTGATTAGGCCACATGCCCATTTAAACGGCCAAGCACATATGTGGTGGTGCATGGGAAAAACCTACATAAGTCGCTCAGAATGTTTTGAGCAAAAGCCAAAAATTAGTCAACCCCCAAAAATATCAATTTTCTATTTAGGGCATATTTATGTCTATATTTATGTATTCGTGGGTACTATGCCACAACATGAAAGACAAATTTGAATGATTTGTTTATTTGATCGTTTTCTAAATCAAGTCAACAGAAACAAAGAGGCAACATTGCATCTCCTATGCCCGATTTCTGCAAATGTTCTATTTCGAATGCCAAACTTCAAATAACTATAAAATAAAAACTAGACAAGATAACTCAATTCGGTTTCTGTGTATTAACAAGGAATCTTTGCTTCACCATGAAAATTAAAAATACTAATTTATGCCAAAACTCCATTACGTCGGTTTTTCCCACGCACATAGACAAACTGCCTATACCCCTTGACTGCCACCAACGTATTACGTACTGACCTGATGACATCACTGATGAAAGGGAAGAACTCTGATATGATGACTTTTGCTCTAACACAGTCAAGAGAGTTATATCCCCAGACCATTTTGCCAGATTGGCTCCATCAGTTGTCTTTTTTTCATGGCATGATTTGCCCAATGATTGTGTCTTTGATTTTCTCTGGCAGTCAAGGGGGTTTCACGGATTGCTAACACGGGGCTACAGAGCCACGATGTCCTTGATGTGCTGACTCTGCAGCTGCACTTTCATCTCGATCACCGTGTAGAAGGTCAGGGCCAAGGTGAGGGCCGCGGACAGGATGTAGACCTTGGTCTCCACGCACAGGAAGTAGCTGTAGCCGAAGGCCAGGGCGCACCCGGTGGCGTGGAACATCCGGTAGGACGCGAAGGCCGCTTCCTGCTTGTGGCTGAACAGCACGCCGAACAGAGCTGGTTGGATGGAAAGAGAGAGAGAGAGAGAGAGAGAGAGAGAGAGAGAGAGAGAGAGAGAGAGAGAGAGAGAGAGAGAGAGAGAGAAACTAATATTTTAGTTAACTCTGGCGGTACCATAGCCGATGAGGTTTAGCCGAGGCGTGGTTACTGCTACACATATCTGTATTATTACAACATCGGGACTTTACTGGTTTAGCACTGCCTCCGGGCATTGCAGCCAGTATTGTTCCCACCATCTTTGTATTTACAAATGCCCCACAAGGCCGAAGAGGGCGTAAAACCCTATTTTCACAGAGAGAGAAACTGTTATCATGTTAATCGCAAATAATTCCACATTAATTTGTTAAAAACATTTTGCGCGACTGTTTGTCATCATGCTTGATAGTAAAAAAACCACCACACCAAACATTCTGAGGTTACTGGGGGAGACAGAGAGAGAGAGAGAGAGAGAGAGAGAGAGAGAGAGAGAGAGAGAGAGAGAGAGAGAGAGAGAAACTGCTATGTTAATCGCAAATAATTCCACATTAATTTTCTATTTTTAGAACATGATCGAACAGACACCAGAATAAAACATTATAAAAAAAAAACCAACAAATGGGTTTTTTTCATAGTAGCTTTTTCTGTAAAATAGGAAAACAAGTAATAAATAATGAAGACATTGGATTTGGGCCTTTTCTGAAAATAATGGAAACAAAGGCTTAAATAAAGATTTTCGTTTTCAACCTGTTTTTGTTGTTTTCTTTATTTTTTTCTTCCCCAGTCCTCTGTAACATTATTTGAGCCTACGTTACACGATTGTTAGGTGTAATAATAATAATAATAATAATAATAATGATTTTTTTATATAGCGCAACACCTCTCAGTTAAACTGGAGCTCTTTGCGCTTTACAAATGATTGAAATAAGAGACATAAATAAGCACCACTAATAAGGTAATACACAAAAGCTACAATAAATACTAGCATTAATACAGTAGGCATAAACACATGTTATATGAACATCAAATATAGCAAATTCATTATATTCACACGCAGACAAACGAGGGTGTAACACTCAACTGTAACTCTGGGTCTGCCAAATGGCGTCGCAGAGGCCCAGACAGCCAGCCACCACGTAGAAGTTGGGCACGTCGTGGAGTTTGGGCCTCCACAGGGCCAGGACGATGAGCAGGCCGGCGTTGAACGTGGCCCCGGCAGCCACGAAGGCGAACCTCTTGATGTGGCGCGAGACGTAGCCGATGGAGAGCGAGGACACGGCGCTGGCCGCCCCGAAGCAGATGAGGATGGGCCCGATACCTCTGAAGCCCAGCGTACAGCTGACGTACGACTGGAAGCGGACAAAGCAACGTGTATGATAACTATGACAATACCGTGGAACCTCCCTTATAAGACCTTCAACAAATCATCCAAAATGATGTCTTATAAGGGAGGGTTCTTATAATTAAGGGAGGTCATTTTAATACTTACAAAGAAGGGCAATGTTTCAGAGAAGTAGGTCTTAGATGGGAGGGAGTCTTATAATGGGAGGTCTTATGATGGGAGGTCTTATAAGGGAGGCTCCACTGTAATAACGGATTTAAGTGTAAAGGTTGCTCCAGAGCAGATCAGGATGGGCCCGATTCTTTTGAAGCCTAGCGTGGAGCTGACGTAGGCCTACGACTGGAACAGACAAAGCAACATCAGTAATTAATAATTATGTGACCCAGCACCACGAAAGGGACATTAAGTGTCAAACTGACCATTCTGAGAAAAGTATACAGTTCGGAAAATTTCATGCAATTCTCTTTCCAATGATACAATAGCCATTCTTGTATCTTTTTCCGTTCCAGAGTTATGAGCATTTAAAGTCAGTAGGGTGGGGGAGTCGACCATTTTGAGAAAACACTGTCTAAAGTCTAGCCTAGCTGAAGAAAATGCATTGACCTACTCGTTTTAAAGCACTTATAAGACCATTTAGAGACCATATTAAAGATGGTCCTTTATACATAATGAAAGATAAGACGTTCGAGAACACGAACATACCCATAACTCAAAATGGCCCCCCAAAATGATATTTTTGACTTTCCAAGCCTGTTGTGAGAAACGAGCCCAATGATCCCTGGGCCACAATTATGTTACAATTATGATTATGATAGTTATGACATCCTTGGAGTCCCAGTATTCCATAGAAGATGTTATCGTGATTCACCACAGTCGTCAAGTCGCCAAGTGAAAAATGTAACGAATACTTGTTCACAACACATGAACTCAATGTGACTCAGTTTTTGTGCTTGTGAGAACAGCTCACAACAAAGTGGCAAAAACAACATGGCTGCCACCGAAGGGAAGTTAATGCGGGGGAAATAATTTCTGATGATCGTTGTGTTTTCTGATGATTGTTGTGATTTCTGACATTTCTTGTGATTTCTGACAGTTCAGAAATTGTACCTTCAAAAGTGCCAAAAAAAATAAATAATTCTGGATCACTTTTGAAATCTGGTCTAAAGTGAGCACATTTGTTGGGATTGCCCATACTTATACACACCAAGCTTAAAACATACACTGACCACCTAGGCTTAATAACTAACAGCTTCGCATAGTAGCCTCGTAAGGCTGGTTACCTCAGTTGTCCTTCTTGGTGGAGTTTTCTTCCTGCGCTCTCATTGCTTTCTAATGAATAGTTTTGTAGTTCTTTTCTTCGTATTGACGCAGGTGTTGAACCATACAAAACCGTCCCCCCCCTCATACATACAGCAAGCTGCCTCCACTGAAAGCAGGCACCGATCATTGATTGCCTCCCCTTTCATCCGGGTCACACGGACCGGAAGAGGATCACGGGGAAGGCAAAAATGGCGGCGGGCGATTCTGAATGGAGTTTGGCTATGTGCTAAAAAGGGGTGCAGATGGACTGTCCGTGTTTCTTAGAAAGTCAAAGCCCTTCATTAAATACGATGTAAGGGTTGTGATGGCATAATTACGCGCATGCGTGCCTCTCTGTGTGAATTAAACGTTGTTGTTGTTGTTTTTCAAAAGAAACATGAACAACAACGACATATAACTGAAGCAACAACAAGCAAAGCTTATGGCGTGCTCAGTTCAAGATAGTTACACAGCATAAATCTCTCTCTCTCTCTCTCTCTCTCTCTCTCTCTCTCTCTCCCCTCTCCATGGGTGCTACTCTTTCAGTTTTACACTGATTTCAGTCTTTAATTTGACCAGAAACTGAACTTTAGTGTTTTTTAATTTATAAAAAAAACAAAATGACCACAGTATTGTTCCCGAATCGTCCGACAGGGCCCTGCCTTTCATCTTTTTTTCATTTGGGGGAGTTTCTATGGCGCGCCAAAGATACAAAACTCTATCTAGCAGTTCGACAGAGTTTAAAAACCCTATCAAACTGTTAGATACAGTTTCTAAA
>CM065702.1:39719928-39722428 GCA_017654935.2 Phymorhynchus buccinoides | reverse complement strand
CCTTAAAGCCGTTGATAAGTATTCATAAACGAGCTCTAAAAACATGTCTTTTGAAATCGTCTTCATTAACATTTCAAGATTACGTCTCACTAAATATTCTTCCTTTCACAGATAAGCTTCGGTATAATAAAGCAGTCATGATGTACATAATTATAAACGATTTAGCACCTGCAACCTTAAACAAAAGACTTCCGCTCAACCAGTCTAAATAAACAAACAGTATTCTTGTCCCCAAACCCAGAACTGATCTTTTTAAAACCAGTTTAACGTACTCGGGTGGAACTATATGGAACTCTTTGCCATCTAATTTAAAACAAATAGCTGGCATGAATTCTTTCAAAAAGGCATATCAAAATATTCAATTTCAAAATCTTAAAGATCAAATGTAATTTTGTTTTGTGTTTCTTCTTCCTCTTCTATGTTTTACTATTATTACTCATGTGTTATGTGTGTTGTGACATGCTTCAGTATACCCTCCCTTCCCCCTTATTCCCCCTCCTTACCCCCCCCCCCCCCTCACCTGTCATTACCCCAAGCGTTTCTTTCTTTTTTTGTGTAACCCATTTGCCTTTTCACTTTTGCATGCGTTAGTTAACTTTGTTATCGAATGTTCTATTTGCCACAGGGCTGGGTGGAAAAAGCATTGCATTGCTTATCTCATGTTTCCCTGGTTAAATAAAATTAATTTTTTGTCTTTCGTTTTCGTTTACTCTCTCTCTCTCTCTCTCTCTCTCTCTCTCTCTCTCTCTCTCTCTCTCTCTCTCTCTCTCTCTCTCTCTCTCTCTCTCTCTCTCTCTCTCTCTCTCTCTCTCTCTCTCTCTCTCTCTCTCGATTTGTTGTCATTGTTGTTTTCCTTTTGCAACCCCCCTCCCTCTGACAAGGGCAGAAGGCCTGGATCAGTAAAAATTGTGAACGCTCTCTCTTTCTCTCTGTCTCTGTCTGTCTCTCTTTCTCTCTCTCTCTGTCTGTCTGTCTGTCTGTCTGTCTCTCTTTCTCTCTGTCTCTGTCTGTCTCTCCTCTCTCTCTCTGTCTCTCTCTTTCTCTCTCTCTCTCTCTCTCTCTCTCTCTCTCTCTCTCTCTCTCTCTCTCTCTCTCTCTCTCTCTCTCTCTCCATCATTTTCGTATTTGCCTCTATTATTTCTTCCAACGCTTTACTTTTCTTCCCAAGGGAGAGAACCGAGCAGAGCAAGAGTGATACATTCAAAACCACTTATGTCGTTCTCATCATGTTTATTCATGAGACTGTGCCATGATGAATATGTATGAGCTCTAAATGGCGAGATGACGGGAGTGCTATTTCTTTCTGTTTTCGTTTTGTTTTCCCATTGGAAACAATGCCATTCTACAATCGATCATAAGTGCATATACGCGTGCACGCTAACCTACACACGCGCACACACGAGCGCCAGTCAATATATACAAACAGAAAACACTGAAACACATGCATGTGTTTGCATACTAATGCATTCACAACAGTTTGCAAGCGCACTTTATTAATATTATTATTAACAGAATTATCCATGAGAGAGAGAAAACTTGAAAACTTGAAAACTGAAACTTTATTTTCCAAGGATATAGATTTTAGGCAACGCCTATTCTTCCAATCTGTCCTTGATACATATAATACTAACACAGAACACAAACATGGCAAGGCATACTATTACACAAAGGTAGCAAAGCAGTTGATATTATGAAACATAGATAGGCTGAAATATGGGTTTATAAAACTTGCATTATGTTTTAATACTCGCGCGTGCATACAAGCATGCAACCATACTTACACACTAGCGCGCATGTATATAAAGGAAACATACATTATAGAACAGGGCAAATAAATGCATCATAGGGTATGTAACAGGTAACAATTTGCATTAAATTGAGGACACCATTTCTAACATAATATTATTATATTAGGCACATTGTAGGCGAAAAGTAAGCAAATAGAATGAAACGAATAAAATGAACTGAATACATACTAACATCGTCATAAGCATTTAGCATATCAGGAGATATGACCCTGTGGGGAGAAATGTGATTAAGGAGGGTCGAATGTTAGTGTCTTTCGAACACTCGTTTTGAAGGCTGCGATAGAGGAGCATAGTTTAATGTCACGCGGAAGGGAGTTCCATTTGAAGGAACCCGAAAAGGTAAAGCTCGACTTAAATTTATCAATTATTGTTTGTGGTAAAATATAATTACATGAACCATACTGTTGTGAGGCTTGTGTAACTAGATTTTTCAGGTATTGTGGAGCTAAGCCGTTATGTACTTTGTATATGAGAATGGCTTTATTGTAGCTAAGCTGTGATTGCAGTGGAAGTATGTTTAACTGGGCTTGTTTTTCTAATGTACTGAGTTCAGGATCAGTAAGAATTATTTTAGCTGCCCTTTTGTGCATAGAATTGAGTTTCAATAAGTGACAATTAGCTGCAGAGTCCCAGACTACAGATGCATAATCAATGTGCGAGAGACAGTGGGCATGAAAAAACATTTTGCGTGC
>CM065702.1:39709928-39714928 GCA_017654935.2 Phymorhynchus buccinoides | reverse complement strand
ATCCAACACCTGGAAAGGAATGGTATCATAAAGTGCAAGATTGCGGCCCATAGGTTTCCTACTAAAAATAGTGCAAGATTGCGGCCCATAGGTTTCCTACTAAAAATAGACAAAAGGGTTAGTAGGCATAAACTCCGGTTCTGGTACCAAAAGTGTTAAAGTCAAAAAAACACACACACAAATAATCAGTGCACATAAATAGAATAGAATGTTTACCACTTCTTTTCTATAACATATCTATCTACTCCTTATTCATCATTGAACATAGGATCTAGATCAAAACTAGAGTCAAACAAACCAGATCTCAATCACCTGCCATCAATAATACTTACTAGTGGGCTTATGATGACTGGTTGTGAGTGTTGCTCTAGCTACGTTTCAGCATCTTGTGTGACAACTTTTTCTCACCACTCCAATTATAGCCTTCACTTTCAAACAATGAAAGCCTGCTATTGGTGTATTACAGTCCACACGTCACAAGATTGCTGTTCTAAATGTACCGAACAATCACGCGCCTATTCCATCCTTAGCACATTCCTGACATTCCTAACCTTGTGATTGGAACAGCAAAACCATCTTCAAAGGGAGATAACCGTGGTTGTCACTTTCTTGTGATGAGACGGTAGAAAAGGGGGGGGGGGGTGAAGGGAGATAACCTCGGTAGGGGGTACATGCCGACCGGGGAGAAAGAGATAACGCCCTTCCGCGGCGTTCGTTTGAAGCAGCGGGGCAATTAACGTGGCGGCTGGACAGAGAAATGAAAAGGCGAGGGGGGGGGGGGGGAGGGGAGGGGGGGGGGGGGGTGTAGATAAGAAATAAAGAAAGCGGGTCGCGCGGGACACTTACGTCACAGAGGCCCCCCGAAGAAAAGATTCTGGTACCGGAATCTTCCTGTGGAACGCCGACTCCACTTTCGACTTGGGCGACAGGGACAAATTAGTGGGGAGACTGGGTCGGCTGGAATGGTGGAACATCTGGTCGCAACACAGAGTTCAAAGGAGCAGGTGGGTTAGAGATCAGTGGAATGGATTCCGACTGAGGTTGGTGCGGCAATCCTGTGTTGAGTTGTCCCAAGGTTGATTGCAGAATAGCAAACACCTCTTGCCTGAGTTTCCCCTTTAGCCTGGATTCATCATTGCTGATGATGTGGTTTGGTAGGCCGATTCGGGCGAAAATGGCTTTGAGTGCCGCGGCTACCTGACTAGCATCAAGTGAGGAGATTGGGGCGGCATCGCACTGCATGGTACATATGTCGACCACGGTGACTATGTACCGGAATTTCTTCTTCCGTTTAGGTAGAGGCCCGACCAAGTCGACTGCCACTCGCTGAAAGGGAGGGGTAGGTGACGGCTGTACGTGCGGCGGCCTGTCCCGATAGTACCTTCGGTGGGTGTTTGCGGGTACAGTGCTGCCTTTCACCTGAGGTACCTGTGGCGAGTGGTCTTGGGTCGTTAGGCGGACATTCCTTGGGAAGGATTTTCCAAGTTGTGGCGGACTTGGGGACTTGGGACAATCTGGATTGGCTCGCGCGGCAATTTGGTTTGCCGCGTTGAGAGGTTTCTTCCCTGCTGAGGGAGATTTGCTCTTTGGGAAGGAGGGAGGGAGTTGGTTTGTGGATTGGGGAGAAGGGAATGCTGCTGAAACAAGGGCAGGTTGAGAGGGGTGCCCTAAAAACACATACTGTGATCCCAGTATGAGGTCATAGACAGGACTGTCCATGAGCACTGCCTTGATGGGTCCCTTAACATATCTGGTGTCGACATTGATTATGGCGACTGGCAAAGTGGATGGGGGGATTGCAGCATCAGGGCCTTGCAGAGAGATGAAGTCTCCCGTGTATGCTGACGCGGGGACTAAGGATCCGCAGACAATGGCGTCGCATGACAGTCCAGTGTCATAGAGACACTGAACAGGGATGTTGTTGACAGTCGCCTGTCCAACGACTGACGGTGTGCCTGGACACTGTACTGGGGAGGGGTTTGTGCAATTCTGCGAAGTCGAGACGACTTGCATAGTTGCAACATTTTGCCGCTTGTAAGCAAGTTTCCTGCAGTCATCCCGATTGTGGGTGTTCGACTTGCAGTATGAGCAGAATAAGGGTTGTCCCAGTGGTTGTCGTTCATGGGTAGAACTGTTTGACCCACTGTTGGAGTTGGGGTTAAACCTGCTCTGCTGTGAAGCAGTGGACCCAACTACTTGCTGTAGTTTTGGCCTTTTAGGGGCGCTAGGTTCATCATGGGCTAGAGTGTACCTATCACTTAGCTGGATGAGGTCAGCCAGAGTTGTGGCACCTTGTTCGGCAGTAAAGGTGCGTAACTCTGGGGACATGGTTTCGCGCAGTTGCTCGCCAACCATCAGTTCCCGGAGATCCTCATAGGACTCAGTTTTGGCAGAAAGGGACACCCATTTTGTCAGATAGTTCCCCAGTCTATCTGAAAATTGGGCATAGGACTCTCCCCTACCTTTTCTGGTTGACCGGAACTTTTTCCGGTAGGCGTCAGCTGTCAACTCGTATCTGTTGAGCAGGGCTTCTTTCAAAGCTGGGTAGTCGGTAATTTGGCTTGACGGAAGTTTACTGTATACCTCATAAGCCACACCCCTGAGACTTTGGGCAAGCTTGAGGTTGAACTTTTCCGGAGCAAGCTCAAATTCCTGGGCCAGTCTTTCAAATCTATCGAGGAATGCATCGATAGACTCTGTTGCCTCATTGAATGCCTCCAATGTGAAGGTCATGGCTGAGGTATGAATGGGAGGGGGAAAATTTTGAGGGGCAGCAGTCTCAGAGTCTGCTGAGTTTTCAAGCTGCTTCATAGCTAGCTCATGGTCTCGCGCCTTTTCTCGCTCAGTGGCCTCAAGTTCGAGTTCTTTATTTTTGGCATCCTGCACTAGTTGTCTCTGCCTTAACTCATGAGTACGGATTTTCTCTTGCTCCTGAGACTGAGTGTCGCGAGCTTTATCAGCCTCTTGCGCCTCATGAGCTCTCTGTTTGTCTTTCTCAGCTTCCTCCCGAGCTTTATCAGCCTCTTGAGCCTCATGAGCTCTCTGTTTGTCTTTCTCAGCTTCTTGAGCCTCCCGAGCTTTGTCAGCCTCTTGAGCCTCATGAGCTCTCTGTTTGTCTTTCTCGGCCTCCTCGCGAGTTTTCTCTTTGTCATATTCAGATATGACAAAATTTGCTAACTCTTGGCCTGACATTCCTAGAGACTCTCCCCATTCTTTAAGCTCCCGCCTAAGTTTAACAATCTCAGCCATGGTTGTAAATACAACTATTCAAAATAAAAACAAAGCTGCTGAGTTGAATGTATCAAACAACACTTAACTATTTCAGCATAAACAGAAATAGCATGCACATCAAAATAAAGTCATAAATAGCATTCAAACAAATCAAATCAAAACACAGTGAACCAAATCACAATAACTTTCCCAGTGGACACAAGATAAGTTTTGAAAAGGAACTACCGTTTGAATTGAAATTTGTTAGACTTTATGAAAAAAAATATCCCGGACGCGAGCCCCCAATTAGATGTGACGAGGTAATGGGTTAAAAGGCTAAGTCTCTAGGGAAGACTTTAGATAATTTGCCTTTAGCCCACTTCTCTAGGGTATGGGAGATGAGCAACTTTCCCGGCCCCTTTTCATCTAATAAATTTATATTTGTGCCCGGGTTCTGGCTCGTCAGATGGTTGTAAGAAATACAAGTGGTTGAATTGCTCTAAATGGCAGACAGAGAGAAGTAGGGTTTTACATGAAATTACAAGACTCCCACTCTCATCAGTCTGACCAAAGGGTTCAGGATTATTTGACACTTGTATTTTATTTACTCACAAAATCTGCATAAGATTATGCAACAATAATAATAAAGCAGCTCAATGGCGCCAAAACAAAATATGGATAAAACACAATGAAATCCGAAAGGATTCACAAGACTTTTGTCTTTCTATAAGGTTCGCCCCATGCCGGAAGGGTTACTAATTATATTCGGTGTCCGTAGGAAAGTTCAAATGATTGGCGCAGTCAGGTAGACTTAGCTGTTTGAAGTTCTGGGCTTGCTCGTCAGGTGAGAGTAGCTCCCAGTCGTTCCGGTTACGGCTTCGCGGGATGGCACGGTTCAGGCGTGGTCTCCTCGCGGATTCTGGGTGCGGGTCGTCTTGGCGGCGATCCCGTCTTGGTGCTTGGTGGAGTCCGGGATGATCTTCCGGCCCACGATGCCCTGCTGATAATCACAGGAGAAGGTGGATGTAGATCTCTATGGCTTAGAGACAAGGGGCTTCAGTCGGCAGGGAATTAGTGAATCCCAACCGGCTTGAAGGCTTCCCTTGTACAATAGCACTACATGTAGTTAATAAATAAACTGAATTTCAGTTAACAAACTGAGATCAGTAAAACATAAAAGGTGATCAAGACAACATCACTCTCCATCCAACACCTGGAAAGGAATGGTATCATAAAGTGCAAGATTGCGGCCCATAGGTTTCCTACTAAAAATAGTGCAAGATTGCGGCCCATAGGTTTCCTACTAAAAATAGACAAAAGGGTTAGTAGGCATAAACTCCGGTTCTGGTACCAAAAGTGTTCAAGTCAAAAACACACACACACAAATAATCAGTGCACATAAATAGAATAGAATGTTTACCACTTCTTTTCTATAACATATCTATCTACTCCTTATTCATCATTGAACATAGGATCTAGATCAAAACTAGAGTCAAACAAACCAGATCTCAATCACCTGCCATCAATAATACTTACTAGTGGGCTTATGATGACTGGTTGTGAGTGTTGCTCTAGCTACGTTTCAGCATCTTGTGTGACAACTTTTTCTCACCACTCCAATTATAGCCTTCACTTTCAAACAATGAAAGCCTGCTATTGGTGTATTACAGTCCACACGTCACAATTTGCTGTTCTAAATGTACCGAACAATCACGCGCCTATTCCATCCTTAGCACATTCCGGACATTCCTAACCTTGTGATTCAAACAGCAAAACCATCTTCAAAGGGA
>CM065702.1:39697327-39701928 GCA_017654935.2 Phymorhynchus buccinoides | reverse complement strand
TTTTCTCAACACTCCAATTATAGCCTTCACTTTCAAACAATGAAAGCCTGCTATTGTTGTATTACAGTCCACACGTCACAATTTGCTGTTCTAAATGTACCAAACAATCACGCGCCTATTACATCCTTATCACATTCCGGACATTCCTAACCTTGTGATTGGAAAGGCAAAACCGTCTTCAAAGGGAGATACCGTGTTTGTCACTTTCTTGTGATGGGTTGTCACTTTCTTGTGATGAGACGGTAGAATAAATTGGGGGGGGGGGGGGGGGGGGTGAAGGGAGATAACCTCGGTAAGATGGTACGTGCCGACCGGGGAGAAAGAGAACTTGATAACGATCCCTTCCGCGGCGTTCGTTTGAAGCAGCGGGGCAATTAACGTGGCGGCTGGACAGAGAAATGAAAAGGCGAGGGGGGGGGAGGGGAGAAAAGGGGGGGGGGGTGGGGGTGTAGATAAGAAATAAAGAAAGTGGGGTCGCGCGGGACACTTACGTCACAGAGGCCCCCCGAAGAAAAGATTCTGGTACCGGAATCTTCCTGTGGAACGCCGACTCCACTTTCGACTTGGGCGACAGGGACAAATTAGTGGGGAGACTGGGTCGGCTGGAATGGTGGAACATCTGGTCGCAACACAGAGTTCAAAGGAGCAGGTGGGTTAGAGATCAGTGGAATGGATTCCGACTGAGGTTGGTGCGGCAATCCTGTGTTGAGTTGTCCCAAGGTTGATTGCAGAATAGCAAACACCTCTTGCCTGAGTTTCCCCTTTAGCCTGGATTCATCATTGCTGATGATGTGGTTTGGTAGGCCGATTCGGGCGAAAATGGCTTTGAGTGCCGCGGCTACCTGACTAGCATCAAGTGAGGAGATTGGGGCGGCATCGCACTGCATGGTACATATGTCGACCACGGTGACTATGTACCGGAATTTCTTCTTCCGTTTAGGTAGAGGCCCGACCAAGTCGACTGCCACTCGCTGAAAGGGAGGGGTAGGTGACGGCTGTACGTGCGGCGGCCTGTCCCGATAGTACCTTCGGTGGGTGTTTGCGGGTACAGTGCTGCCTTTCACCTGAGGTACCTGTGGCGAGTGGTCTTGGGTCGTTAGGCGGACATTCCTTGGGAAGGATTTTCCAAGTTGTGGCGGACTTGGGGACTTGGGACAATCTGGATTTGCTCGCGCGGCAATTTGGTTTGCCGCGTTGAGAGGTTTCTTCCCTGCTGAGGGAGATTTGCTCTTTGGGAAGGAGGGAGGGAGTTGGTTTGTGGTTTGGGGAGAAGGGAATCCTGCTGAAACAATGGCAGGTTGAGAGGGGTGCCCTAAAAACACATACTGTGATCCCAGTATGAGGTCATAGACAGGACTGTCCATGAGCACTGCCTTGATGGGTCCCTTAACATATCTGGTGTCGACATTGATTATGGCGACTGGCAAAGTGGATGGGGGGATTGCAGCATCAGGGCCTTGCAGAGAGATGAAGTCTCCCGTGTATGCTGACGCGGGGACTAAGGATCCGCAGACAATGGCGTCGCATGACAGTCCAGTGTCATAGAGACACTGAACAGGGATGTTGTTGACAGTCGCCTGTCCAACGACTGACGGTGTGCCTGGACACTGTACTGGGGAGGGGTTTGTGCAATTCTGCGAAGTCGAGACGACTTGCATAGTTGCAACATTTTGCCGCTTGTAAGCAAGTTTCCTGCAGTCATCCCGATTGTGGGTGTTCGACTTGCAGTATGAGCAGAATAAGGGTTGCCCCAGTGGTTGTCGTTCATGGGTAGAACTGTTTGACCCACTGTTTTGGAGTTGGGGTTAAACCTGCTCTGCTGTGAAGCAGTGGACCCAAACTAACTTGCTGTAGTTTTGGCCTTTTAGGGGCGCTAGGTTCATCATGGGCTAGAGTGTACCTATCACTTAGCTGGATGAGGTCAGCCAGAGTTGTGGCACCTTGTTCGGCAGTAAAGGTGCGTAACTCTGGGGACATGGTTTCGCGCAGTTGCTCGCCAACCATCAGTTCCCGGAGATCCTCATAGGACTCAGATTTGGCAGAAAGCGACACCCATTTTGTCAGATAGTTCCCCAGTCTATCTGAAAATTGGGCATAGGACTCTCCCCTACCTTTTCTGGTTGACCGGAACTTTTTCCGGTAGGCATCAGCTGTCAACTCGTATCTGTTGAGCAGGGCTTCTTTCAAAGCTGGGTAGTCGGTAATTTGGCTTGACGGAAGTTTACTGTATACCTCATAAGCCACACCCCTGAGACTTTGGGCAAGCTTGAGGTTGAACTTTTCCGGAGCAAGCTCAAATTCCTGGGCCAGTCTTTCAAATCTATCGAGGAATGCATCGATAGACTCTGTTGCCTCATTGAATGCCTCCAATGTGAAGGTCATGGCTGAGGTATGAATGGGAGGGGGAAAATTTTGAGGGGCAGCAGTCTCAGAGTCTGCTGAGTTTTCAATCTGCTTCATAGCTAGCTCATGGTCTCGCGCCTTTTCTCGCTCAGTGGCCTCAAGTTCGAGTTCTTTATTTTTGGCATCCTGCACTAGTTGCCTCTGCCTTAACTCATGAGTACGGATTTTCTCTTGCTCGCGATCTTTATCAGCTTGTTGAGCTTCATGGGCTCTCTGTTTGTCTTTCTCAGAGTGTCGCGAGCTTTATCAGCCTCTTGAGCCTCATGAGCTCTCTGTTTGTCTTTCTCAGCCTCCTCCCGAGCTTTATCAGCCTCTTGAGCCTCACGAGCTCTCTGTTTGTCTTTCTCAGCCTCTTGAGCCTCCCGAGCTTTGTCAGCCTCTTGAGCCTCATGAGCTCTCTGTTTGTCTTTCTCGGCCTCCTCGCGAGTTTTCTCTTTGTCATATTCAGATATGACAAAATTTGCTAACTCTTGGCCTGACATTCCTAGAGATTCTCCCCATTCTTTAAGTTCCCTCCTAAGTTTAACAATCTCAGCCATGGTTGTAAATACAACTATTCAAAATAAAAACAAAGCTGCTGAGTTGAATGTATCAAACAACACTTAACTATTTCAGCATAAACAGAAATAGCATGCACATCAAAATAAAGTCATAAATAGCATTCAAACAAATCAAATCAAAACACAGTGAACCAAATCACAATAACTTTCCCAGTGGACACAAGATAAGTTTTGAAAAGGAACTACCGTTTGAATTGAAATTTGTTAGACTTTATGAAAAAAAATATCCCGGACGCGAGCCCCCAATTAGATGTGACGAGGTAATGGGTTAAAAGGCTAAGTCTCTAGGGAAGACTTTAGATAATTTGCCTTTAGCCCACTTCTCTAGGGTATGGGAGATGAGCAACTTTCCCGGCCCCTTTTCATCTAATAAATTTATATTTGTGCCCGGGTTCTGGCTCGTCAGATGGTTGTAAGAAATACAAGTGGTTGAATTGCTCTAAATGGCAGACAGAGAGAAGTAGGGTTTTACATGAAATTACAAGACTCCCACTCTCATCAGTCTGACCAAAGGGTTCAGGATTATTTGACACTTGTATTTTATTTACTCCCAAAATCTGCATAAGATTATGCAACAATAATAATAAAGCAGCTCAATGGCGCCAAAACAAAATATGGTTAAAACACAATGAAATCCGAAAGGATTCACAAGACTTTTGTCTTTCTATAAGGTTCGCCCCATGCCGGAAGGGTTACTAATTATCTTCAGTGTCCGTAGGAAAGTTCAAATGATTGGCGCAGTCAGGTAGACTTAGCTGTTTGAAGTTCTGGGCTTGCTCGTCAGGTGAGAGTAGCTCCCAGTCGTTCCGGTTACGGCTTCGCGGGATGGCACGGTTCAGGCGTGGTCTCCTCGCGGATTCTGGGTGCGGGTTGTCTTGGCGACGACCCGTCTTGGTGCTTGGTGGAGTCCGGGGTGATCGTCCGGCCCACGATGCCCTGCTGATAATCACAGGAGAAGGTGGATGTAGATCTCTATGGCTTAGAGACAAGGGGCTTCAGTCGGCAGGGAATTAGTGAATCCCAACCGGCTTGAAGGCTTCCCTTGTACAATAGCACTACATGTAGTTAATAAATAAACTGAATTTCAGTTAACAAACTGAGATCAGTAAAACATAAAAGGTGATCAATCCAACATCACTCTCCATCCAACACCTGGAAAGGAATGGTATCATAAAGTGCAAGATTGCGGCCCATAGGTTTCCTACTAAAAAAATAGTGCAAGATTGCGGCCCATAGGTTTCCTACTAAAAATAGACAAAAGGGTTAGTAGGCATAAACTCCGGTTTTGGTACCAAAAGTGTTCAAGTCAAAAAAACACACACACAAATAATCAGTGCACATAAATAGAATAGAATGTTTACCACTTCTTTTCTATAGCATATCTATCTACTCCTTATTCATCATTGAACATAGGATCTAGATCAAAAACTAGAGTCAAACAAACCAGATCTCAATCACCTGCCATCAATAATACTTACTAGTGGGCTTATTATGACTGGTTGTGAGTGTTGCTCTAGCTACGTTTCAGCATCTTGTGTGACAACTTTTTCTCACCACTCCAATTATAGCCTTCACTTTCAAACAATGAAAGCCTGCTATTGGTGTATTACAGTCCACACGTCACAATTTGCTGTTCTA
>CM065702.1:39684827-39689827 GCA_017654935.2 Phymorhynchus buccinoides | reverse complement strand
AGCTGTACGCAGCGAGGAGACCAGTGAAAACTGAAAACCGGACACGTACGCACGTACCTTACCCGTTATGGCCATATGGCCTAAGAACGCAGAAGAAGAAGAAGAAGAAAAGTCGACTGTATCCGCAGCACACATTTTAACCCTTTCGTCGCCAGCTATTTTTTTCAGCCAAAAAATGCCATTAAACTTAACTGGGTAGAGAAAATAAAAAGTCTGCAATGTTGGGACTTCCTCTGAGACGTGAATAACATTAAGCCTAATATACTTAACCTCCCAAAATTACGAAAATAGGGTCTTCGGATAACAGGCCCTGATTTGATGCCTTTTAAGCTGGAGACAGACTATGCGACTGAGCCCGACTGAGTCAGACTGATCGAGTTAGATGGTATGCAAATGAGGTGAAACGTCACGACCTGATCGAGTCACACGAAGCAGTCACATAGTCTGTCGCCGGCTTTTAGTGACATGGGTGTTAAACCATTGTGGTGCTAAAATACGACATTGGCGATGAAAGGGTTTAGGGGGGGGGGGGGGGGGGAGATGGTAACTTACTTTTGACTTCCTTATTGCATTCACGAGACTCGTAACTTCCATGTGTGTGTATGTGTGCGCGTGCGCGTGCGTGTGCGTGTGCGCGTGCGTGTGTATCCGACTATTTTATCCAAATATGATTTCCAGTTCCAGGCAGTAAAGGAGGCAAGTGCTATTCTGGAGGGCTGGACTCCACTGGGATTTGTTTTGTGGAGAAGGAATGAAATTTGGGTTTCATTAACGAACACCCGCTCGGCTACGAAGAGCTCGTGTTGTGAGACGAGCCATCAACCAACCAACACTACCATCAGTTCATTCTTTGCAATGGATACAAGTCTTACCCATTCTATATATAGGGCATCCTCTCTCTCTCTCTCTCTCTCTCTCTCTCTCTCTCTCTCTCCTCTCTCTCTCTCTCTCTCTCTCTCTCTGTATTTCTCTTTCTTTGTCTCTGTCTCTCTATATCTGTCTCTGTCTGTCTGTATGTATGTATGTATCTGTGTCAGTCTGTCTGTCTCTGTCTCTCTCTCTGTCACAAAGAATTCATAAGTTTGATGTCTTGTCAATAAAGTTGGCCCAACTGTAAGGAAATGAGCTAGGTTCTTCTTGACTTCCGGTGCTGCTCGACGTCGAGCAGCCACGATATGTTTTGCCTCTTTCTCAAAAGCGTTTTCCTTAACTATTAAAGCCACTTTATAAGTGGCGCGACTGGGTGTAGAGTTCCAGTCCAAGATCCAAAATGGAACTGGCAAGACAGAAAAACGGGGACTCTTTCTACATGGGAAACAGGGCGCCGTTTTGCCTTCATTACGGTCCTGCAACAACCCTTGCCCAAGGCTGTGAAAATAGGCCGCGCAACAGCCGACATGTATCACAAGGAACAAAAGAAGTCAACGAGCCGAGTTCGCTGCAATAAATGTCTGCTTCCTGATCACACGGCAATTCAGTGCACGAGCCCCATTGTTTGTTTGAATTGCATGCAGCCAGGCCATCAACGGATTGATTGCACAGCCAATCTTGAGGAATAAATCATTGACCTCCCTCTCCCTGCCCCTCCCTCCCCCTCTCCATCCCAGAAATCTGTCGAGTCTGCTAGCAGCCGGTCAGTTTTCCCCCTTCAGTCCACTCCCACCCCTCCACCCCCCTCCCTCTCCCAAAAGACAGACGAGGCTGGTACCAGCCAGTCAGTCTCCATTTCTCCCACGCCCACCTCCTCCCCCAGCCAAGACCCAGAGATCACCCCCCCCCTCCCCCACTCAACTCACTAAGTAACACAATGAGTGAAACGTTGGCTATTTCTACACTGAATTCGCGTGGACTTAATAGACTAAAACGAAAAGCGTTACTTCGCTTTTTAGTCTCAAAGAACGTAGCTTGTCTGCAAGAAACGTACATTACAGATACAACTCTAGATGAACTTAAGCGAGAATGGAAAGGTCCATTGCTTTTACAGAAAAGGCACAAATCAAAGTAATGGGTTAGTGACTTTAGTAAGCCCGCAATTAATGTATGAGGGCGACATAGACATAATTACAGAAAGTGAAAGAATCTTGACAGTAAGCATTACGGTTAATAGCTGCAAACACACAATAGTTAATTGTTATGCGCCCAATACCACTCCAGAAAAGATAGAATTTTACAAACAACTACAATGCTTGTTGTTGGCTTCTTACTTCATTTTCTTATGCAGATTTGTTTATGTGAACTTCATTAGTATGGGGCTATGGTATTTGTATTCGTACTCTCTCTCTCTCTCTCTCTCTCTCTCTCTCTCTCTCTCTCTCTCTCTCTCTCTCTCTCTCTCTCTCTCTCTGGTTTATGCGTTTTATTGTCTTTACATAACAAACATACAAAGCAACAAAACTGAAGCAACAACAAGCTAAACTTACTCTCTCTCTCTCTCACACACACACACACTCTCTCTCTCTCTCTCTCTCTCTCTCTCTCTCTCTCTCTCTCTCTCTCTCTCTCTCTCTTTCTCTCTCTCTCTCTTTCTCTGGTTTAAGCGTTTGATTGTCTTTACATAACAAACATACAAAGCAACAAAACTGAAGCAACAACAAGCTAAACTTACTTACTCTCTCTCTCTCTCTCTCTCTCTCTCTCTCTCTCACTCTCTCTCTCTCTCTCTCTCTCTCTCTCTCTCTCTCTCTCTCTCTCTCTCTCTCTCTCTCAACCCCACCACCCCCTCTCTCTGTGGTTTAAACGTTTTATTGTCTTTACATAACAAGCATACAAAGCAACAAAACTGAAGCAACAACAAGCTAAGCTTACTCTCTCTCTCTCTCTCTCTCTCTCTCTCTCTCTCTCTCTCTCTCTCTCTCTCTCTCTCTCTCTCTCTCTCTCTCTCTCTCTCTCTCTCTCAACCCCACCACCCCCTCTCTCTGTGGTTTAAACGTTTTTATTGTCTTTACATAACAAGCATACAAAGCAACAAAACTGAAGCAACAACAAGCTAGGCTTACCCCTCCCCCCCACTCTCTCTCTCTCACTCCCTCTCTCTCTCTCTCTCTCTCTCTCTCTCTCTCTCCACCCACCCTCTCTCTCTTTCTTTGGGAGAAACGGGAATCCAATTCTTCAGGCACTAATTATGTCTTATGCAATTGCAACTTATGCCCCTTACGTCATAATTCTGCGAGGGGGAAAAGCATTGGACATACCCCCACCCACCCACCCACCCAAAAACACACACACACACACACACACAAACCCCCCAAAACAACACAAAACCAAACCCCGATTACATGACTATTATCATAATCGTTTTACTGGAAGGAGGGAGTTGCGGTCGATTGGTGTTGTAAGATGTCTTTTCCGGAAGTTACGAGTCTCGCGAATGACTAATGCAATGGAGAAGTCAAAAGTAAGTTACCATCTTTTTTTTTCTCCCTTAAAAGGTATGCTGCGGATACAGTAGACATGTCTTCTTCTTCTTCTTCTTCTTCTTCTTCTTCTTCTTCGTTTTCTTCTTCTTCTTCTTCTTCTTCTTCTTCTTCTTCTTCGGTAAAGGTAAAGATGTGCCCCCCCCCCCCCCCCCCCCCCCCCCCTCCTATTCAACAAAGATAATTAGCTGAAAAGGTTCATGAAATACAGCTTAATGTTTGGTAAGAAAGGCAAGTGTGAAAATGCGGGGAGAGCTGAGAAATGTAGGGGGGGGGGGGGAGGTACATCTTGACCTTTACCTCTTCTTCTTCTTCTTCTGCGTTCGCAGGCCATATGGCCATAATGGGTAAGGTACGTACGTACGTGTCCGGTTTTCATTTTTCACTGGTCTCCTCCCTCGCTGTGTACAGATTTCTGAGGAGCTCAAAGGAGAAAGAAAATCATTTGGAAGATGTTTGTTTTTGAGAAAAGGCAGGAGAATGGGGCCAACAACAAGTCAGAAAGATAGTAGATGATGATAGAAAGCAAAGAGAAAAGGCAGAGTCAAAGAGAAATGGCAGATTAGAGGAAGTTACAAGCGCAGAACTTCAAGAATGTACTATTTTGGCGAAAGATTCCCCCCCCCCCCCCCCCCCCCGGTATATCCCTCGGGGAAGTAGACTTTTATATAGTTCTGTTTGACCTTTACCCCCCCACCTCACCTCACCACCCTCATCCAGCCTCTTACCTCACCCCCTTCCTTCCTATTTTATTCCCTTGTCGTTTCTAGGAAAGCAGTTCATTAGTTGTCGCCATGCTTATTTTCGAGTCTGGCCACCCACCCGACTAGCCCGACTTCTGTTTCTGGTTTATGGTTCTGTAAATCTTTCTTTCTTTCTGTCTTGTCTGACTGTCTGAATGTCTCTCTCTGTCTGTCTGTCTGTCTGTCTCTATCTCTCTGTGTCTCTCTGTTTCTGTCTTCCTCTGTCTGCCTGCCTCTGCCCCCTCCTCTATCTGTCTCTGTCTCTCTCTGTCAGTCTTTCTGTTTGTCTGTCTGTCTCTCTCTCTCTCTCTCTGTTTCTGTCTGTCTGTGTCTGTCTCTCTCTGCCCCCTCCTCTATCTGTCTCTGTCTCTCTCTGTCTCTCTCTCTCTCTCTCTCTCTCTCTCTCTCTCTCTCTCTCTCTCTCTCTCTCTCTCTCTCTCTCTCTCTCTCTGCGCCCCCCTCTTGTATTTGTCACAAGTATAGATAGGAACAAGAACAGGCTTTGCTTAAAATCTCTTTTCTTAGATAAATTAGGGTTTTTTTAGATGTTCAGTGTTTACTACTCTCTCTCTCTCTCTCTCTCTCTCTCTCTCTCTCTCTCTCTCTCTCTCTTTCTCTCTCTCTCTGATTCTCAGTCTTTCTTTTTCTCTCCCCCTCTCTGTCTCCCTGTCTGTCTGTATGTCTCTCTCTCTCTGTCTCTGTCTCTGACTCTCTCTCTCTCTCTCTCTCTCTCTCTCTCTCTCTCTCTGCCAATTAGTAGACCGAATTATTGATCTGTCTACCTATGTGCGCTGTTACTCCTTAGTCTTTCTGTTTCGGGGTTTGCGTTTCTGCCCCCTCCCTT
>CM065702.1:39672327-39679827 GCA_017654935.2 Phymorhynchus buccinoides | reverse complement strand
CCAGCATGAAGGCGATGCTGAGCGAGTAGACGTTCTTCAGGGCCTTCGACTCCGTCATGTGGCGAATCTGGGTGGGACAAACAGACGATGCAGTAGAACCTCCCTTATAAGACTCCCTCCCATTATAAGACTCCCTCTCATTATAAGACTCCCTCCCATTATAAGACTCCCTCCCATTATAAGACTCCCTCCCATTATAAGACTCCCTCCCATTATAAGACTCCCTCCCATTATAAGACTCCCTCCCATTATAAGACTCCCTCCCATTATAAGTAGAGGTGGGGGGAAAACCGGTTTGAACCGAAAAACCGGTGCTAAGCTTTCGCGGTTCGAAAAACCGGTTCGAGTTGCTGTGAACCGGTTTTTAACTGCACTCTGAAAGTAAGTTTTTCTTAGAATAACGCATTCTTTTCGAAAAACAACACTGATTCTCAGCGCAGATTGGGTGTTTGTAAACCAAGAGTAGCTGTTTCTAGTTTGTGGTGGTGCATGGCTTTGACTTTGACTGAGTGTTGAGTTGAGTGTGTGTGTGTGTGTGTGTGTGTGTGTGTGTGTGTCATAAGTCATGTTTCTTTATTGTGTGTGTATGTGTGCGCGTGCGTGCGTGTGTGTGAATATTCTGCAAATAAATATGTGTTTGCGTAGGTGAAACTAGTGATGCGAGTAGTGGTTAAAAATAACCGGTTCGACAAAACCGGTTCAAATAGGGAAAAAACGGTTTAAAACCGGTTCGGATTTTTGAACCGGTTCTCAACTCTAATTATAAGACCTACTTCTCTGAGACATTGCCCTTCTTTGTAAGTGTTAAAACTACCTCCCTTATAAGACCCTTTGGGGGATGAGTTTTGAAGGTCTTATAAGGGAGGTTCCCCTGAATAGCGATGGCTTGGAGTCAAAACGGACTATCTTTAGATAGTCCATTGACATATTATTGAACTTAGTACGAAAAGGGATGATGTTTGAAGCGAAGGTCTTATAAGGGAGGTTCCCCTGTATAGCGATGGCTTAGAGTCAAAACGGACTATCTTTAGACAGTCAATTTCGACATGTTATTGAACTTTTTACGAAAACTAATAACTTGTATAACAAAAAGACTGCAGAAATATGAAAAGCATAACCCCCCTTTTTATATTTCTGCAGTCATTGTTTGATGCAAGTTGTCTGTTTTTGTAATAAGTCCAATAATACGTCAATGGGCTATCAAAAGATAGTCCGTTTTGACTCCAAGCCATCGAAATTTAGAGAATTTTTGTTGGTATAGTCCTGTATAATAGCAACCGCTGGGGACCGATCAGCGGGACCTGGCTGGCCGGGTCAAGTTTCCTGTTTTTCTTCTTTTCTACTTACTATCCGCTTTCTTCTTCTTTGTTTCTGAACTCGCGCGTTTCCGTAGATCCTCCTAAGGTTATATATACAGCGACGGAATAGTCCACGATGACTGTGGTCGCTATACGGAAGGAAGCATGTAATGCTGAGCTAGACTAAGGCCGGGTTCACATTAGACGCGTAAGTTCCGTACGGAAAACCCTAAATAAGTGGAAGAAAGAAGGATAACAGTTTACGCATATAGGGGAAATTTGGACACGTGCGCAAATCTTTTCCCTTCTTTGTTTCACTTATTTATGGATTGCGCACGGGTTTCCGCATGGAATATCCGCTTATGTGTGCACACGGCCATACGCGCATATACATGTATGATATACAGATTATGCACGTATGCATGCTCGCGCAGAACATTAAGATTGGCCGACACAAAGACTCAGGACCGTCAAACACACACACACACACACACACACACACACACACACACACACACGCACGCGCACACGCACACGCACACACACACGCGCACGCGCACGCGCACACACACGCACGCACGCACGCACGCACGCACGCGCACACGCACACACGCACACACACGCGCGCGCGCGCGCACATAAACATGTATGTTGAGCAGCCCCCGTAGCTCAGTGGTTAGAGTTGCGGACTAGTTGGCTGGGAGGTTCATGGGTTCGAATCCCTTCAGAGTCTTGTGGGTTGTTTTCGACCCCGACCGGCTCCTATCCAGAGTGAGTATGCTGTGGGCTCAATGGGAAGACTGGGACCACACAGTCGAGCTTCATCCACTTTACGGATGTGTATCTGAGTGTTGCTCTAATTTCTTGACAAACACTGCAGGTGTCTGTTTCTCCCGGGCCTGGCTGATGCCAGGATACATCTCTCTCTCTCTCTCTCTCTCTCTCTCTCTCTCTCTCTCTCTCTCTCTCTCTCTCTCTCTCTCTCTCTCCCCTCTCTCTCCCTCCCCCCTCCCCCCAATTAATGAGTCATTATTTAGACGAACATTTAGTGAAACACTTAACAATATGCGTCAAGTATGTGGTGTAGCAGAAGATGAACACAGCGCATTATATTTACATACCCTCTATATTCAAATATCAGAAACAAATACTTACATGGAATAAATAAGCTGTCATTATAATACTAATCTTTTGAAAAATGGTTCGGTTGTGTCACACGTGACTAAGAATACAGCGCGTCATTCTAAAGTTGACGTCATGTATATTTTCCCATCACATTTTGCGAGTTCGATAATTTTTTTGGCTACTTTCCACGCGCCCCTCATTTCTCAAAAAAAAAAAAAATGTGTGCAAGTTGCTCACTGGTTTCATTCTTCGACGCCATGGTTGCTATGGTTTGTCCCGGACTCACCTAAGGTAAACGACTCTAATTTTCACGAAGTGCTCTTCCCTCGTTTTTGTTTTTTGGTTTGTATTCCCACAGCTGTTCCGTCGCACACAAAGTCGAGCATAGCTCCAGGTGGGAGCAACCCGAATTTCACAGAGACGCCGCTGTGACAATAAAGTACCTAATACCTAATACCTATTTAGTTAAAAGACTGAATCTAGAAATCTTAGATGTTTGTTGTTGCCATAAAACACGTCCTTTAGATCTGTTGACTATGTTGTACATAGTATTTCAAACATATATCTTTCATCAAATTAATTAATTGTAAAATCTGTTTTGTTGTTGAGTAGTATCATGAAACGTAGTTAGTAGAAAATGTTCTCAAACAATTCACTTAGTATCGCGAACGTAAATAAAACTGCCCATCAGTGGCAATCTAACAATTTTAACTGAATAAAACTAATTCACCCACATACTACAATTATATTATTTTTCTTTTTTTCTTTTTTTTGCTGTCCCATCTTCTGGGTCGTACAGTGTCGTTGCTCCCACGCCGCTCGTTCCGAATCCCAATTCGCAGCTACACCCCGGTTTGTTCAAGTCGCAGAATCCGAGACCAGCAGTCCAAGGGGAGCGAATCTATGTCAGGCCGTCAGGAGGCAACCAACCGAGGAGACACTGCACTTCTGCTGAGTCACTTCGGTGGAGTTCAGTGGAGCCTGTTCAGGACACCACCTACTAAGCCCCCTACTGACGACACTATTCTCTTAGTCCCGGAGCCAGCGTGAGTGAGGTCCTCCTCTGAGGGCACCACCACGACCGTCCACCGACAGTTCCCCAGAACACACTGATCCCCATGACTTTGACCCGAACGCACCAAGGCATAGACTGGATTGGAAACCGAAACTGAGGTCACCATGAGAGCAGGGCATGCAAAGCCACAGAATTGGAGACATTTTTTAATTTTATGATTGATGGAAAATGAGGCCGATGATAACGATGATGATGATGCTATGGAGTTTCGTATCGGTCTGAGACTGCATGGCAGGGCTGTATTCTACGCTTCCTTTCATAATGATATCCCGGTATTAACCAGGCCCGAGAACTACAGACACCTGCAGTGTTGGTCTTGCAATTAGAGCAACACTCTCAAAATCGCATCCGTTAAGCGGATGAAACTCGACTGTGTGGTTTCAGTCTTCCCATTGAGCCCGTAGCCACTCACTCTGGGTAGGAGTCGGTCCAGGACCGAAACAAACCCTCGCCTCTGATGGGATTCGAACCCAACACCTCCCAGCCAGTAGTCCGCGACGCTAACCACTACACCACGGCGGCTGGTTACAATACAATTATATTTTTGACTTGAATAAGGGGAAGGAACTTCTCATAATTAACCCCCTTTTACCAAAGTTATTTATGGCACCTATTCGCCTAGCAAAGTGAAAGTAGTTGCCACAGCAATACAGACACAAGTTCATCCTCTTGCAACTACTTTCACTTTGCTAGGCGAATAGGTGCCATAAATAACTTTGGTAAAAGGGAGTTATTTATGAGAAGTTCCTGCCCCTTATTCATTTCACACTATCCTCTCTTAGCCTCACTATTTCATATATTCTTGACTTATTCTTTATGAAAAGTTATTTATGGTAAACTACAGTTGGCTTGAATTTTTATTTTTGTTATGAAAATAGAGATGAATTAAATGAATGTTCCTCTCCATCGAAACAACCCGTGTTCGGAAAATTAAAACCGTCTATTTGAACTTCCACCCACCTCTTGTCTGGTTCGAGCAGTGTTGGGCAAGGTGTGGTAGGTGGTGGAGATGCTGTAGGAATGGATGGTGGACCGTCGCCTGGACTTCTGCTGACACTCCAGCCACTCTTGAGAAGACGTTAGATCCGTTAACACCGAGTGTCCTCCTCCTCCCCCTCCTCCTAAAACATTGGTTGTTCCTGAGCTATGATGAGTCCCCAAGGAGAAAGACAGACGGTTGTGTACTCCTGCGCATTTTGCTGCTTCTTCTTCTTCTTCTTCTTCTTCCTCTTTCTCCTCTTCTTCTTCGTTTTCTTCTCCTGCCAAAGTTTTGGAGGTGCAGTTTTGCAGAGGGATGAAGCAGCGCTCTTTTGTCAAGGAGGCGGAAGAAGAGGAGGCGGAAGAGGCGGAGAAGGCTGCTGCTGCGGCGGCGGCCATCTTGAAACGAGTAAACGATCGAATTGAATTGTTGACTGAGAAAAATTCACAGTGACGACGATTCTTTTTAATTGACGATTGAGTCCTTGGTTTGTGAATCCAGTATCTGAGTGTTCAAGTGTCTCGGTTTGTTTTTGTGTGGCATAGACTATAATTTTTTCAATCTCAACCCTTTTGCTTATAATTGCCGTAGCTCTTAAGTCTGAATGTCAAACGTGTTGATCCTGTAAGGTCTGCAAAACTTTACATTTGGCTTTAAAAACAAATCTCAACCCTCTAGCCTAAGTGCTTATCTCATAAGTCTGAATGTCAATGTTTTCGTCCCAAAAGTTCACCTTTGTCTTTTTTTGTTCTTTAAATCTCAACCCTCTAGCCTAAGTGCATATCTCATAAGTCTGAATGTCAATGTTTTAGTCCAAAAACGTCACATTAATTTTGGCTTGGTGTTCTTCTGAACAGTGGTCTCTCACTTTGCTCCAAACTTAGGCCAGTTGTGCTGTTTTTGACCCTATATATGAATGCCCAGTGTCGATTTCGCAGCTTTGATGACTCATGCTGGTAGAGTCCATTTCAACATTTCAAGGATGCAGGGCAGATGAACCGGGAAGAAGAATCCATTTCCTAATGGCAGGGGTGACAGGGATGAATCTGAAGCATACAAATAAAACAATAAGTTATTTGCTTAAATAACGCATTAAGCAACAGGGAATGAAAAAGGGAAAAACAACAACAAAACGATAGGTGAAAGGAGGGGAAAACCCCCATAAAAGACGCAAATAATTATGGTAAATGGGTCTACAAATAATTATGGTAAATGGGTCTACAAATAATTATGGTAATGGGTCTACAAATAATTATGGTAAATGGGTCTACTAATAATTATGGTAAATGGGTCTACAAGTAATTATGGTAAATGGGTCTACAAATAATTATGGTAATGGGTCTACAAATAATTATGGTAAATGGGTCTACTAATAATTATGGTAAATGGGTCTACAAGTAATTATGATAAATGGGTCAACAAATAATTATGGAAAATGGGTCTACAAATAATTATGGTAAATGGGTCTACAAGTAATTATGGTAAATGGGTCTACAAATAATTATGGTAAATGGGTCTACAAATAATTATGGTAAATGGGTCTACAAATAATTAGGCCTATGGTAAATGGGTCTACAAATAATTATGGTAAATGGGTCTACAAATAATTAGGCCTATGGTAAATGGGTCTACAAATAATTATGGTAAATGGGTTTACAAATAATTATGGTAAATGGGTCTACAAATAATTATGGTAAATGGGTCTACAAATAAATAAGGTAAATGGGTCTACAAATAGCTATGGTAAATGGGTCTACAAATAGCTATGGTAAATGGGTCTACAAATAATTATTTTAAATGGGTCTACAAATAGCTATGGTAAATGGGTCTAAAAATAATTAGGCCTATGGTAAATGGTCTACAAATAATTATGGTGAATGGTCTACAAATAATTAGGCCTATGGTAAATGATCTACAAATAATTATGGTAAACGGTCTACAAATAATTAGGCCTATGGTAAATGGTCTACAAATAATTATGGTAAATGGGTCTACAAATAATTATGGTAAATGGGTCTACAAATAGATATGGCAAATGGGTCTACAAATAGCTATGGTAAATGGGTCTAAAAATAATTAGGCCTATGGTAAATGGTCTACAAATAATTATGGTGAATGGTCTACAAATAATTAGGCCTATGGTAAATGATCTACAAATAATTATGGTAAACGGTCTACAAATAATTAGGCCTATGGTAAATGGTCTACAAATAATTATGGTAAATGGGTCTACAAATAATTATGGTAAATGGGTCTACAAATAGATATGGCAAATGGGTCTACAAATAGCTATGGTAAATGGTCTACAAATAATTATGGTAAATGGGTCTAAAAATAATTAGGCCTATGGTAAATGGTCTACAAATAATTATGGTAAATGGGTCTAAAAATAATTAGGCCTATGGTAAATGGGTCTACAAATAATTATGGTAAATGGGTTTACAAATAACTATGGTAAATGGGTCTACAAATAACTATGGTAAATGGGTCTACACATAATTATGGTAAATGGGTTTACAAATAACTATGGTAAATGGGTCTACAAATAACTATGGTAAATGGGTCTACACATAATTATGGTAAATGGGTTTACAAATAACTATGGTAAATGGGTCTACAAATAACTATGGTAAATGGGTCTACAAATAACTATGGTAAATGGGTCTACAAGTAACTATGGTAAATGGGTCTACACATAATTATGGTAAATGGGTCTAGATAGAACACCTAGACAGAAACAAAGGTGTGGACAAAGAAAGAGAAAAAGAGAAAGACGTGGAGGGAGAGAGAGAGAGAAAGAGAGAGAGAGAGAGAGAGAGAGAGAGAGAGAGAGAGAGAGAGAGAGAGAGAGAGAGAGAGAGAGAGAGAGAGAGAGGAGAGAGAGAGAGAGAGAGAGAGAGAGAGAGGGACATAGAGACAGAGAGAGACAGACAGAGACATAGAGACACAGAGAGAGAGAGAGAGAGAGAGAGAGAGAGAGAGAGAGAGAGAGAGAGAGAGAGAGAGAGAGAGTGAGAGTGAGA
>CM065702.1:39664827-39667327 GCA_017654935.2 Phymorhynchus buccinoides | reverse complement strand
CTACTGATTGAAACAAAATCCAATGTAACATTAATCCTTTAGTTCATTAGCTAGGCCGATCTTTCAAGGACAGAAGCAACATTCTGGAGATAACATGATCAAATCTTCTGCTTCTTCTTCTTCTCCTTCTCCTTCTTCTTCTTCGCAGTACGTGGCCACAATCAACACACTGATTATTATGCCACAGAACCGCGCACACACGCACGCACACACACAGACACACACACACACACACACACACACACGCGCGCGCGCGCACACATATACACACACACGCGCGCGCGCACACACAGACAAACATACACACACATACGCCCGCGCGCACATATACACCCACACAAAAGCGCGCACGCGCGCACAGAGAGAGAGAGAGAGAGAGAGAGAGAGAGAGAGAGAGAGAGAGAGAGAGAGAGAGAGAGAGAGAGAGAGAGAGAGAGAGAGTTAAGAGTCAAAATGCAACGAACGCTCCTGTCTGAACAACCCGAAACAAGAAAACCTTATCATTCTAATCACACCCTAACATACCACCTGCTGCTAGTCTTCGTTCATCTGAGTACTGAAATATTTGGTATCCTTCTTCAGACTGACGAATAGAACTAGAAGTCATGCTATCCTATGCCTCTACTCATGCTAGAGAGAAAGGTGGCAGAGTGGTTAAGACGTTCGCCTGCCAAATGTAATGCGTGACTGCAACGCGAGTGGCACGGGTTCGAATCCCGGCCTCCTCGCCCCTTTCTTTCTACTTCAACAGGAAAATCGAACTGAGCGTCGAGTCCTTCAGATGGGGACTTAAAGCTAGTCTGACCCGTAGCGCTTTACCCACGTAAAAATCCCACGGCAGTTGAAAGTCGGTAAGAGCAGGGAGAAATCACGCTGCCTGGTATGGCCAAATTGATAGCTAGGCTTTCCAGGTGTGCCCCCACACCCCTCCCCCCAAAAATGAAGTAGGCGCTGTATTTGCGGCGACGCTCTCTCCGGGGGAGAGCAGTCCGACTTTCACAGAGATAAGTCTCTGTGACTAGAATATACCAAATACCAAACACCAAATACCATCCTTAAAAGGGCTCACCGTCTAGGTAGACACAGTACATTGTACTAAGTTCTTCTATTACACAACACAAACTTTACCTTGGCTCACTGACACCTTCGTCCACTCCTGTGGACTTCGTCGGAGTGACTGACCTGATCACAACTCACTCTCAGCTGAGATGCTCGGGCCAAGGGGTCCGTTTCACAAGGGCTAACGTTGCGTAGCGTGCGCGCAAATCGGCAAAAACGGTACTAAGAAACGCCTCTTTTGCCGACGTTTGTCGAAAACATTTTGTGGCTGTTATCAAGCTAGCAAGCGACAAACTATTTGAAGGATCATGGGAAATATCAATGCTTCCGGCTTTTTTCTTGGTTATATCTCGCGTGACGAGACTTGAACTTTAAAAATGGAAGACCAAAACAGCAAGCTTGCCACAGCAAAATATTCTTTAGTCTATCGTGAACAACAATACAGGATGATTTTAGCAAAGTAAACAAACGTAAGTGTTTTGGAGTGCTCTTTCTTAATTTGTCATCACGTTAGATGGCATAATATAGTGCGAATTTAAATTTTCTGCACACGAATAGACGTAGGTGACATCGAAAACTTTGCACAAACTGACAGAGAGGTATGATTTATCTCCCTTATGATAGCAACCCTTTTCTCTCTCTCTCTCTCTCTCTCTCTCTCTCTCTCTCTCTCTCTCTCTCTCTCTCTCTCTCTCTCCGAAAAAGGAAGAGTAAGCTTAAAGAGTTATGCGACCTTAGCAAACGTTTTCGTTAGGGTGTTTCTTAGGCCCTTTTTGGCGTAAGCGTTATTCGCGCGGCAACCGTTATCTAGATAAACTCGACCCCGGTACGAGTTAGGCATTCAAAACGCTGATCAGTATGTAAACTTTTAGGCTAAACTCCCCAAAACGATTGGCTGTTGGAGCCTAATTTACATACTGATCAGCGTTTTGAATGTCTGATTCGAACTCACAACTACAGGAAGATTGGCGAAAAGCCGTAGTCCCTGAAATGACCCCCCCCCTCACACCCCCCACCCCCTGGTCCCTGTTCATGACAGCCGATCGTCAAAGTCAAAATGTTTATTTTCAGATGGTACATTGAATAAGCAATAATGTTTTTTTTTGTTTTTTTTACATCAAGCCATCTATAACACAAGAATTAAAGAAGAAAATAAACATGAAAAAACAAAACAAACAAAAAAACAAAACAAAGCATTAATAAGTTCATGCACGCACCCCCCCCCCCCCCCCCCCCCCCCCCCCGGAGTACTCATATACTCTCTCTCTCTCTCTCTCTCTCTCTCTCTCTCTCTCTCTTCTCTCTCTCTCTCTCTCTCTCGTAGTAGGATAAGTATGACCTCTTTCGTTTTCCCCGCATTCTCCAGTTATTTTCCCTTTCTAATAATATCTTAGCCCCCCCCCCCCCAGTCTATTTCATGATTTTTTCAGGATTCTGATGG
>CM065702.1:39640576-39648076 GCA_017654935.2 Phymorhynchus buccinoides | reverse complement strand
GAGAAAGACACAGAGACAGAGAGAGAGAGAGGGAGAGAGAGAGAAAATGAAGAGAGGAGAGAGAGAGAGAGAGAGAGAGAGAGAGAGGAGAGAGAGAGAGAGAGAGAGAGATAGAGAGAGAGAGAGAGAGAGAGAGAGGAGAGAAGGAGGGGGAGGGAGGGAGATATAACGACGAAAGACCAAAATAAGGAACATAAACATGAAGCAAAACGAAATGAAAGTTTTTGTGAGAAGAAAAAAAAAAATATATATAAATCCAAACCATTCCTGTAGAGTCAAGCCCTATTTTGCAAGTTTTGCAACACTCATTTTCCAATCTGAATCTAACACATCAACGGTTTTATAACATGAAGTTCTTCCAAAAAAAATAAATTATAAAATTACCAGATTCAACACATTTCTCCAGTTTTTCTTGCTTTTCTTGTGCTTACATAAAGAGAGAGAGAGAGAGAGAGAGAGAGAGAGAGAGAGAGAGTGGGGACGAGGAGAGAGGAGAGAAGAGAGAGAGAGAGAGACAGGGACAGGGACATAGAGACAGAGAGAGAGAGGGTTTGCGATTCAATTTAATACAGAATTTCAAAACTGTAAGAGTGTTCGAATTTCGTTTTGTCTATTTTCGTTGTGCGATTTAATTCAATACCGAGTTATTTTCGTGCATAAGGGATTTCAAAACACATTTCTTTGTCTTAGAACGAGTTTCTGGGGTTTTTCGTTTCAGTTTATTAATTTATTTATTAGAAACGTCTGTTGCTTCAAGTCTATGAAAGGGGCATTGGCCTTCGTTTGGAACAAGGAATAGTGTGTGTGTGTGTGTGTGTGTGGTGTGCGTGCGTGGCGTGGCGTGCGTGCGTGTGCGTGCGTGCGTAGAGTGCGTGCGTGCGTGCGTGTGTGTGTCTGTGTGCGCGCGCGTGCGTGTGTATGTGTGTGTGTGCGTGCGTTCGTTCGTGCGTGCGTTCGTGCGTTCGTGCGTGCGTGCGTGTGTGTGCATGTATGTGTGTGTGTGTGCGCGCGCGCGTGCGTTTTTGTGTGAGTGCGTGCGTGCGTGCGGTGATGTGTGGGTGGTGTGTGTGGTGCGTGTGTGTGTGTCTGTGTGTGTTTCGTCGGTCTGTTTCTGACTGTCTTTCTCTCTGTCTTTGTGTCTGTTAATCTTTCTCTTTCTATTGTCCCTGCCTGTCTTTCTGTCTCTCTCTCTCGCTGTCTGGCTCTCTCATTCCACCTGGTCCCCCCCCCCTTTCTCTGGACTACTATAAATCTTGTTTCATTGTTGAAAGTAACGTTTGTTTTCTGTGCTTTGATTTGTCATTAAGTTGACATACTTTGCTTACCCCCTTGTCAATGAGACCTTTTATGGATCTAATATGAACAATAAAACCTGTTAAAAATTGTTCAATTACTATCTCTGTCTCTCTACTCTGTACTACTGAAAAAGATGTCTGTCTGTCTGTCTGTCTCTGCTCTGTCTGTCTGTCTGGTACTGTCTGTCTCTCTCTCTCTCTCTCTCCCTCCTCTCTCTCTCATCTCTCTCCATACTCGTCTCTGCTCACACACACACACACTCACATCACACACACACACACAACACACAAAACAAAACACACACACACACACACCCACACTACACACACACACACACACACACACACAGACAGAGACAGAGACAGACACACACACAAACAGACAAAAAAGACACACACACAGACCCACACACCACACACAGAGACAGAGACAGACACACACACACAGGACAGACACCACACACACACACACACCACACACACACACACACAGAGACAGAGACAGAGACATGCCCTGCTAATTCATTGGTTACTGCCGTCTTTTGTTTCCTTGACATTAACACACCCTGGGGGAAACAAACCACACCGTAGTAATCTCCCCCTCCTCCTCTTCCTCCTCCTCCTTCTTCTTCTTCTCCTCTTTCTTCTTCTTCTCCTCCTCCTCCTTCTTCCTTCTCTCATTCTTTCTTTTTCTTCTTCTCTTCTTTCTTCTTTCTTCTTCTTCTTCTGTCTTTCCCCCTTTCTTTCTTTTCTTCTCCCTCTTCCCCCCCCCCCCTTTTCTTCTCCTCCTCCCTCCTCCTCCTCTCTTCTTCTTCTTCTCTCTCCTCCTCCTTCTTCTCCTCCTCCTCCTCCTCCTCCTCCTCCTTCTCTTCTACTTCTTCTTCCTTTCTTCCTCTTCTTCTTCTACTTCTTCTCCTCCTCCTACTCCTCCTCTTCCTGCCCCACCCCCCCTCGTCTTCCTCTTCTTCTTTTCTCTTTTATTGAAAACCGTCTGGGCTTATAACTACAGCCCTTTCTTATGCACAAGCAAAACACATTATTATCACACCTCTTCCATATATCTTGAATGCAATGTCATTTTCTGCTTGCACGCCCAGAAAGATTGGGAACAGTTGTTTAGGGGTGGCAGTGGGGGTGGGGGGGTGGGGGGTGGTGGGGGGCTAGAATCGTGAGGAATGAGGGGGGTGGAGTGAGGAGAGGGGGGGGGAGTGAGGATAGAAGAATGGGCTTGGGTTCTAGGAGATGTGAGAGGCAGTGGGGAGAGAAAGGGGATGGGGAGAGGAGATGATTGTTTATACGACACCCATTCTGTTTCCCCCACCCACCCACCCACCCCCGATTGTGTTTATAATATGGAAGGATAAGAACATCAACAGCAAAATAAAAAGACCCGAGACTACTCTCCGTTCTCTCGTCGTATCAACCTTCCTGTATTCGTGGGAAACCATGGACTCTCCCTGCAGACTGGTGGGGGGGGGGGGGGGGAAAGAATACAAGCATTTTGAAATGAGATGTATCGAAGTAAACCTTGGGCCTCACATTCAGAGATCGAATCACAAAGGATAGACACAATAAACACTCGCTGACTCACTAAAGCATATGCAAACACACGCACAACAACAACAACAATAACAACAACAACAACATATAGTAATATACGGCGCTGAATCTTATAGAAATCAAATCGAAGCGCATGCACACGCACACACACACACACACACACACACACACACACACACACGCACACACACACACACACACACACACGCACGCTGGTTATGTACGCACACGCACGCACAAGATTCAAGAAGCTTAATCCTTTGACCCTTTTTGGAGCATGGAGGATACAAAAACAGTATAACACAAACATAAAACTCAATCAAAACCGCAAAAAATTCAAAAGTAACAGCGAAATGTCAGTTTTTGGTGAGCAGTGAAAGAAACACTCTTTTAAATTATCTTTCCAAATATTAGAAATTTACTTACATTTAAACATATACGTCGTCCTTTTTGAAACATGCTACAGAAATTGAAACGGATTTGGGTTTCAGAAATTTTTTAGGAACATATTTTTCACGAAGTTCATTGTATTTTGGACAGTCCATTATACAATGAAATTCGTCTCCTATCTCGCCCATTTCGCAATTACGACAAATACGTAATTCTCTTGGAACATTATAATGTCTTCCAACTCCAATAGGCAATTTATGATTGCTGCATCAAAAATTGAATAAAGATATAACATAAACATCCGGTAAGGTTGAAATGTAATGTTCCCTTCCAAAGTCTGTCTTAAAATGTTTATAAAATAAGCATTTACTACTGTTCTCAAGAGAATTACGCCAGTCACGAATATAGTTATTTTGTAATTCTTGTTTAACACACATGCATAAGTTAGTTTTACTCGAGAATGATTGGGATTCCCAAACACAATCAAAACCAGTTTCAATTAAAATACTTTTAACATAATCAAGCCACGGTGAAACAAAAAGACCCTTTACATACAGTTCATGTAAAATATTATCCAATTTGCTAGAATATGTTTTAGAATCATTATTAACCAAATCAGCCCAGAACCTTATCATTCTTGTTTTAACAAGTAAAGACAGAGGATACATTCCAGTTTCACCATAAATCACAGAAGTCATTGTAGTTTTATTTACTCTAAACAAATATTTTAAGAAACGTAACTGTAACTTTTCTAACATATCAACATTTTCATATCCCCAAATTTCGCAACTATATAACAAGACAGGTATAACCATTGAATTAAACAAATCTATGCAAATATGAATTGGCAATTTCTGTTTCCTAGCAGTTTGTAGTAAGGCAAACATTGCTTTAAGAGCCTGATTATATGCATATTTTCTTGCCTTAAAAAAGAGCCTGTTCTACTAAACTCAATACCTAAATATTTTATTGAATTAAGAGTCTCTATCTTTTTATTCCCAAAGAAAACATTTTCACGCGCACTGTTTCGTCCATGAAAAACAACTAGTTTAGTTTAAACTGGATTGACTTCAAGTTGCCATTTTTTGGCAATACATATGTAAAACATTCAGTTCCTTTTGCAAGGCAGGTCTAGAATTTGCTAACAAAATTGTATCATCAGCATATAACAGCACTAGCAATTTAATAAAGTTCTTATGTTTTATTTCTGATGTATTGAAAATCACATTATAATGTAGAACAGCCATTATCAATAAGGCATTGTTCTAGATCATTCAAAAATAACCCAAATAATAAAGGTGACAGGTTTTCTCCCCTGACGAACTCCCCTATAACTGACCAAACAAACTCAGATTTTTCACCATCAAGGAGTATGCACCACACACACACACACACGCACGCACACACGCACGCACGCACGCCACACGCCACGCACGCACACGCACACACACACACACACACACACACACACACACACACACACACGTTTAGCATTCATGACGCATTCAAACAAACACAAACGCAATACAAAGCGAACGCACACGTATGTAATAAATGGTATGCAGCAGAAACAGACCTAAAGGCAAGGGAGAGAGAAGAGAAAGGGAGCGGTCCCTGTTCATGACACAGCCACAGCCACAGCCACTCCCACACCTATAACAGCTGGTCTAAATCACTCACGAGAACGTGGATACAGCCTACTGATTGAAACAAAATCCAATGTAACATTAATCCTTTAGTTCATTAGCTAGGCCGGGGGATCTTTCAAGGACAGAAGCGAACATTCTGGAGATAACATGATCAAATCTTCTGCTTCTTCTTCTTCTTCTCCTTCTCCTTCATCCTTCTTCTTCGCAGTACGTGGCCACAATCAACACACTGATTATTATGCCACAGAACCGCGCACACACGCACGCACACACACACAGGACACACACACACACATACACACACGCGCGCGCGCGCAACACACACACACAGCACGCTTTTGGCGCGCGCGCGCGCACACACAGACAAACATACACACACATACGCCCGCGCGCACATATACACCCACACAAAAGCGCGCACGCGCACAGAGAGAGAGTGAGAGAGATGAGAGAGAGAGAGAGTATCGAGAGAGGAGAGGAGATAGAGAGAGAGAGCGAGAGAGAGAGAAGAGAGTTAAGAGTACAAAATGCAACGAACGCTCCTGTCTGAACAACCCGAAACAAGAAAACCTTATCATTCTAATCACACCCTAACATACCACCTGCTGCTAGTCTTCGTTCATCTGAGTACTGAAATATTTGGTATCCTTCTTCAGACTGACGAATAGAACTAGAAGTCATGCTATCCTATGCCTCTACTCATGCTAGAGAGAAAGGTGGCAGAGTGGTTAAGACGTTCGCCTGCCAAATGTAATGCGTGACTGCAACGTTGAGTGACACGGGTTTCGAATCCCGGCCTCCTCGCCCCTTTCTTTCTACTTCAACAGGAAAATCGAACTGAGTCGTCGAGTCCTAAAGATTCAGATGGGAGACTTAAAGCTAGTCTGACCCGTGCGCTAGCGCTTTACGCACGTAAAAATCCCACGGCAGTTGAAAGTCGGTAAGAGCAGGGAGAAATCACGCTGCCTGGTATGGCCAAATTGATAGCTAGGCTTTCCAGGTGTGCCCACCACACCCCCTAACCCCCCCAAAAATGAAGTAGGCGCTGTATTTGCGGCGACGCTCTCTCCCTAGAAAAGAGAGTCTCAATCCGGGGAGAGCAGTACGTACGACTTTCACAGAGATATAGTCTCTGTGACTAGAATATACCAAATACCAAACACCAAATACCATCCTTAAAAGGGCTCACCGTCTAGGTAGACACAGTACATTGTACTAAGTTCTTCTATTACACAACACAAACTTTACCTTGGCTCACTGACACCTTCGTCCACTCCTGTGGACTTCGTCGGAGTGACTGACCTGATCACAACTCACTCTCAGCTGAGATGCTCGGGCCAAGGGGTCCGTTTCACAAGGGCTAACATTGCGTAGCGTGAGCACAAATCGGCAAAAACGGTACTAAGAAACGACTCTTTTGCCGACGTTTTGTCGAAAACGTTTTGTGGCTGCTATCGAGGTAGCAAGCGACAAACTATTTGAAGGATCATGGGAAATATCAATGCTTCCGGCTTGTGTTTCTTGGTTATATCTCGCGTGACGAGACTTGAACTTTTAAAAATGGAAGACCAAAACAACAAGCTTGCCACAGCAAAATATTCTTTAGTCTATCATGAAAAAAATACGGGATTATTTTAGCAAATTAAACAAACGCAAGTGTTTTGGAGTGCTCTTTCTTAATTTTTCTTCATGTTAGATGGCATAATATAGTGCGAATTTAAATTTTCTGCACACGAATAGACGTAGGTGACATCGAAAACTTTGCACAAACTGACAGAGAGGTATGATTTATCTCCTTTATGATAAGCCAACCCTTTTTCTCTCTCTCTCTCTCTCTCTCTATCTCTTCCTCTCTCTCTCTGCTCTTCTCTCTCCTCTCTCCGAATACAAGGAAGAGTAAGCTTAAAGAGTTATGCGACCTTAGCAAACGTTTTCGTTAGGGTGTTTCTTAGGCCCTTTTTGGCGTAAGCGTTTTCGCGCGGCAAACCATTATCTAGATAAACTCGACCCGGTACGAGTTAGGCATTCAAAACGCTGATCAGTATGTAAATTTAGGCTACACTTCCAAAACGATTGGCTGTTGAGCCTAATTTACCATACTGATCAGCTGTTTTGAATGTCCTGATTTCGAACTCACAACTACAGGGTCGGGAGCTTAGGAAGCTTGGCCGAAAAGCCGTCGTTTTGATCACCTCCGCCCCTTCACCCCCACTCTCACGCCACCCCCCTCGAGTCACCCTGTTTCATGACAGCCGATCGTCAAAGTCGAAGTCAAATGTTTAATTTTCAGATGGGACATTGAATAAGCATTACATAATGCTTTTTTTTTAATTTTTACATCAAGCCATCTATAACACAAGAATTAAAGAAGAAAATAAACATGAAAAAACAAACAAACAAAGAAACAATAACAAAAGCATTAAATAGCATAATAAGCATGCACGCACCCCCCCCCCCCCCACCCCCCCCCCCGGAGTACTCATATACTCTCTCTCTCTCTCTCTCTCTCTGCTCTCTGCTCTCTCTCTCTCTCTCTCTCTCTCGTAGTAGCATAATTATGACCTCTCTCTTCTATCTCTCCCGTAGTAGTAGATAAGTATGACCTC
>CM065702.1:39630576-39633076 GCA_017654935.2 Phymorhynchus buccinoides | reverse complement strand
CCTCACAAACTGTCAACATCGGATGCGCACTGAGATCGAATCGGTATGTCAGTGTAGCTGTGGCCCTTTAGACAGATAACCAGAAAGCAAAACAAACAACAACCTCAGATAAAAGGTGCCATTCACCCATCTTAAAAGGGGCACCGGGTGTGTTGACGGATCAGTAGATTTGGCAAGAAAGGACACGTCGAGATCACCAAGATAAAACACCTGTTATTTTACAGAAGACTCGATCGCAGCACTCACTTTGCTCGCAGGTTTTTTCCTATAAACCACGGAATGAACCGTCAAAAGAAGACCGCCAGTGCGATTTCGGCATTTCCTCCTTGGCGAAGGTGCCGGAAGAATCAGATTATTTCATGGAAATAGAACACACGTGCCTTCTTTTTTTCTAATGGCCGGCCTGAGTAGACCAAATCGTTTGCACGAATGTCCACAATACAAGCCTTTTTATTCATTTTGCATACAGTTTACCAAAAGGAGTTTCGCTCACAACAAAGGAAAGGCAAAGCGTCCATGTTTTTTTGTTGTTACTGCACTACAAAGAAGAAAAAAAGCTTCAACCACTCTCAGTGGCCTCCCGGCCTAATACGCCCGGTCCAAAATGTCTTCTCTCTCCGGCAATTCCCGCCAAGGGAGGAATCGCCGTTTTAAAAAAAAAACGGTTTTGATTTGGTCTAGGAAACCAGAAAGCAAAAGTGAGTGTTTCCGATCCTTGAAAAAGGCTGTTTTTTCTGGTGACCTCGACGTGTTTCTTTGCAAAAACTCATCCGTCAGGGTGCCCCGTTTACGTTTCTGTTTGAAGGCGCATTCTCAATTATATTAATCCACCTTCTCTGCCGCTTTTAGATACACCATCTACTCCGTCGAATCTAAATCCTTTCAGAGACGGGATTTGCCTCATTTTGTTGTCTACTGATTAGGCTTATGTTTCCATATAAAACTTTTTTTTGCATCAAGAAACAGGCAGATTTTTTAAAAAGTTTGAAATCTATTTTTAAGGTGTTTTTTTCTTCAAAGCAGACTTAGGGACACGGTTCTTTTGGAGACAAACCATAGAACACGCATACGCACACATGCACACACACCGCGCGCTGACACCCGTGTCGCGCGCGCACACGAATTACACGCGACGCACACACAGGCACATGACCCGCATATTATGCGCACATGCACGCCTCTAAACACACACACATACACACTACAGTGGGAAACACACACGCACTCACACACACACACACACACACACCCTCCACACACACACACAACACACACACACACCACACACACACACACTACACACACACACACACACACCCAGCGCACACACACTCACACACACCATACCTCACACACACACAACACACATCACACTCACGCGCGCACACTTCACACACACACACACATCGCCCGCACAAACACACACACACACACACACATACAACACCATAAACAAACAACGCACAACCATAAACAGGCGGCTCGCAATGCACCGCACCCCCCCAAACGGCACACACACGGTGCACAGGCAGCACACGCACGCAACATACGCACTCCCCCCGGGCACGCACACATACATCCGCCATAATATCCCACACGCAAAAACTGGCACGCAACGCAGTTGGCACGCACTCACTTAGCGCACAACTTAACCACGCACGGCGCACGCGCGCGCAAGACGCACATACGCACAACTACGCACATACCACGCACACACACACACACACCCACAACACACACACACAACAGGAGCACACACACATTAAGACGTTCAGCAATGCATTATAAAAGTGTATAAAAAGTAAAAAAAATCATACAAGAAAAATAGCTATTACAACAGAATAAACAAAGGACAAAAAAAGACATCTATAGACCTAGATACGTCAATTTTAAAAGGAGAGATGATTTAATTGAAACACAAAATAATGATTAGTAACAAAACGCGGAGGAATAAAAAGTTTACAAAGAAAGGGATAAACAAAAAAGAATTAAAACAAAATAAAGCTGAGATAATGACAAAAATATATAATAGACAGACTGATAGGAAGACCCGTTTTTCACATAGAATGTGATAGAGACTGAATAAAAGACCAGATAGACAGGAGAGACAGACTAGAAGAGAGAAGAGAGAGAGAGATAGAGCGAGAGAGAGAGGAGAGGACAGACAGACAGACAGACAAGACATACACAGAGAGAAGAGAACAGCGAGACAGAGAGAGAGAGAGAGAGAGAGAGAGAGAGAGATGAGAGAGAGAGAGAGAGAGAGAGAGCGAGAAGAGAGAGCAGAGAGAGAGACAGACGGGGGGGGGGAGAGAAGAGAGAGAGAGAGAGAGGGAAGGGAGAGAGAGAGAGAGAAGAGAAGAGAGAGAGAGAGAGAAGAGAGATAGATAGAGAGAGGAAAGAAGAAAAAAAAAAAAGAGAGAGAGAGAGAGAGAGAGAGAGAGATATCAGAGAGAGAGAGCAACTGGAGAGAGAGAGACAGAAAAAATAGAGACGCAGG
>CM065702.1:39626253-39630076 GCA_017654935.2 Phymorhynchus buccinoides | reverse complement strand
CTCCTCCCCCTATACTGACCCCCCCCACGGAGGTTATATCAGGTTACAGGTAATTATATTATGCCAGGAGCTTGACCCAGATAACGAATTGTACGATGTTTTAGTTTACCTCCCAGTCCTATATCTGTCTCTCTGTTTTCTGTGTGTTTGTTGTATTTGTGTATGCATTGCGTCTGTCTGTCTGTCTCTGCCTCGCTTTTGTGCTCTCTCTCTCTCTCTCTCCTCTCTCTCTACTCTCTCTCTCTCTCTCTCTCTTACTCGGTTCTCTTTCTCTCTCTCCCTCAGTCACTCAGTCAATCTCTCTTCCTCCTCCATCTCTCTCTTTGTGTCTCTCTCCTCTATCTCTCTCTTCCTCTCTCTCCCAGACCTCCTCTGCCCCTCTCTTTTCTACATCTCTCCTCTTCTCTCTCACTTCTCTCTTCCCTCCCTCTCTCTTTTCCCTCTACTCTCCCCTCGCCTTCTCTCTCTCCCTCTATCTTTTCGCTCTCCATCTCGCAGCTCTCCTCTCTCTCTCTCAGTCCCTCAGTCCCTCACTCACTCACTCTCTCTTTCTCTCTCTATTTTCCTCTTCTCCTTTTTCTCTCTTCCCCCTCTATCTTTTCTCTCTTTCTCTCTCTCCCTCTCTCACTCACTCACTCCCTTTCTCCCTCTCTCTTTCTCTCTCATCTCTCTCTCTCTCTCTCTCTCAAGTTCTCAAGCTCTCTCCTCTCTCTCTCTTCTCTCTCTCTCTCTCTCTCTCTCTCTCTCTTCTCTCGCTCTCTCTCTCAAAACAGAAATAGCATCACTAACCATTTTGATCTGCAATCATGTTTCTGCTAAACAAAAAGGCACGTTATGTACAAGATCATAAATAAGTTAGCACCACAATATCTTATTACTAAATTTAAAGTCAATACAATTCGAAGCAAAACCAGATAGAAATCAATAAGAGCGCCCAGCCCAGAAAAGAACAATGATCCATAAGTCATCCCTTACATTCGCAGGTGGTAAAGTGTGGAACGACACCCTTGATGATCTAAAAAAATAAAAATAAAACTAGCATTATCTTCCTTTCGACAATCTTATCCCGAGTACATAATGGACAATCTTATTCATCAGTAATGTTCATATAGTTTACTACATAATTATATTACGAATGCCATCAATGTATGGCCTCTGATTCTTGTTGGCAAACTATCTATGATGGTCTCTGTCTTGTCTGTCTGTCTGTCTGTCTGTCTGTCTGTCTGTCTGTCTCTATCACTCCCTCTCTCTGTCTCCGTCTCCCCCCCCCCCCACTCCCCCCCCCCCCCCCACCACCTCTCACTCTACTCTCTTTCTCTACAATTACCATCTTATATATTATTGTGCCTTGAAAATAGATTTTTGAGCATAAAAGAAAAACATAAAGCTGGAGGGCGGAACGAAAAAAAAAGAGATAGACAGAAGAGGATGGGACGAGATGGAACTGAAAGAGAGACAGAAAGAAAATAGGCGAGAAATAAGAGAGAGAGAGAGAGTGAGGAGGCAGAGAAGTATAGGAGAGAGAGAGAGAGAGAGAGTCGGATAGGAGAGAAGAGAGAGAGAGACAGAGTTAGTTCTGTTATAGTCCCGTCAACAGCTATGGTTTATCTCAGGACTGTCACCGCGTATAGTTCGACCACTTATTACAAAACACTCATCAAACGAGACGGGAGAGGAGAGAGAGAAGTCGGATGAGAGAGAGAGAGGAAGAGAGAGGTGAGATGAGTGATGAGAGAGAGAGAGGGAGAGACGAGAGAGAGAGAGAGGGATGAAGGGAGAGAGAGAGAGAGAGAGAGAGAGAGGGATGGGGAGGGAGAGAGAGAGAGAGAGAGAGACGACGAGAGAGAGGAGAGATAGAGAGGAGAGAGAGAGAGGAGAGAGGAGAGAAAGAAAAGAGAGAGAAAATATATACACAACCAAAACAGTAGAAACAAAAACAAACCAAAACAGGAGGATACAGTTACGACTCGGTGACCTAGAAACGAGGTAAACTTTCTTTTTTTCAGGACACCTCGTCTTAGCTTAAATATATCATTGTGTGTGTGAGCGTCGCATAACAATAACTAGGAGAAGGGGGTGGTGGGGATGCCAGGGTGTTTCAGAGGAAGCTGGGGTAAGAACACAAAATGGGGGAGAGGGGGTGGGGGGGGTGGGGGGAGGAAGGGAGACTAAAAGAAAAATGATGAATGTCTTGCTGGCACTAGTATTACATTTTGTGAGGCAACATTCCGGGTCTCTCTGTTTGTCTATCTGTGTATGCATTGCGGTCTGATCTTGTCTGTCTCTGTCTCTGTCTCTCTCTGTCTCTCTCTCTCTCTCTTCGTCCCTCTCTCTCCACCCTCTCTCCCTCTCCCTCAGTCCACTCAGTCACTCACTCTCTCTCTCCCCCACCCTCTCTCTCTCTCTCCACCCTCTCTATCTCTCTCCCTTTCCTCTCTCCCTCTCTCTCCTCCCTTTCTTCTCTCTCCTCCTTTCCTCCCTCTCCCCCCTCTCTCTCCTCTCTCCTCCCCTCTTTCTCCCCCTCGCTCTTGCCTCTCTCTTTTCCCTCTCTCTCGACTCTCCCTCTCTCTCTCTCACGCTCTCCCTCTCCCTCAGTCAGTCTCACTCACGTCACTCTCTCTTTCTCTTTCTCTTTCCTCTCTCTTTCTCTCTTCCTCTCTCTCTCTCTATCTTCCTCTCTAGCCCTCTCTCTCACTCCCTCCCTCACTCACTCTCTCTCTCCCTCCATCTCTCTCTCTCTCTCTCTCTCTCTCTCTCTCTCTCTCTCTCTCTCTCTCCCTCTCTCTCGTCTCTCTATCTCTCTCTCTCTCTCTCTCATCACTCAAGTTTTCAAGCTCTCTCTCTCGCTCTCTGGCTCTCTCTCTCTCTCTCTGTCTCTCCTCTCTCTCTCTCTCTCTCTCTCTCTCTCTCTCTCTCTCTCTCTCTCTCTCTCTCTCTCTCTCTCTCTCTCTCTCTATAATTTTATGGCTTATGGGGAGCCTGGGCGATACCCTCTACACGTCAATTTTCAGTTAAAAACTATAAAATACTGGTTGAAAATTTGGCAGATGCCCTGTAATCGTATACCATGCAAAGCTTACAAGATGTTGCTGCATTTTCACAACAATAATAACAAATACTTGGGCTTCAGCAGTATGTTTTTTCCTCTATAGGCATGGATTTGGTGAGGTATGGGAAAACCAAAGGGGTAGGGAATATAAAGTCATTTATAATTTCATTGAAAATGTCTATTATTAACGAATTCAAGCAGCAATGGCTCGTAGATACATCACGAAGTGAGCGTTTTCAATTTTATAGAACGTTTAAAAGTGAATTAACATTATCTCCATATCTGAATACTGTAAATCATTTAAAGGCTAGGATCAGCTTGATCAGGCTAAGACTAGGGGTGTCACCACTGAAAGTACATAAGCTACGTTTCCAAACAAATTTAAATGAAAATTATCTTTTCTGTCCATTTTGTAGAGAACAAATTGAGAATGAGGTTCTTTTTTTTTTTTAAATGCCCAATGTATAAAGAACTACGCCAACAGTACATTCCATCAAAATACTTTAATCAACCATCTCTATTCAAAGTGACAATGCTTCTTTCTTCTGAAAACAAATCGCTAATTATTAGGTTGGCTTTGTACCTTGAAAAGGCATTCAATTTACGCAACATATGTATGGAAGATATACAGTAATTTGATTGGTTGATCGGTGTGTTTATTGATTCATTCATGCATTTATTATGTCTTTGTGGCATTTCTTCTTGTTGAGAAAATATGAATGTTATATGTTGAATAATATCTAATTATGTTTAAAACTGAATTATTGTCCA
>CM065702.1:39606380-39608880 GCA_017654935.2 Phymorhynchus buccinoides | reverse complement strand
TGTAGAAGACCGGTAAGGCCGTGTGCACACACACATAAGCGGATATTCCGTGCGGAAACCCGTGCGCAATCCATAAATAAGTGAAACGAAGAAGGGACAAGATTTGTGCACGTGTCCGAATTTCCCCTATATGCGTAAGCTTTTAGGCCGGGTTCACATTAGACGCGTAAGTTCAGTACGGAAAACCCTAAATAAGTGGAAGAAAGAAGGATAAAAGTTTGCGCATATAGGGGAAATTCGGACACGTGCGCAAATCTTTTCCCTTCTTTGTTTCACTTATTTATGGATTGCGCACGGGTTTCCGCATGGAATATCCGCTTATGTGTGTACACGGCCTTATCCTTCTTTCTTCCACTTATTTAGAGTTTTCTGAACGGAACTTACGCGTCTAATGTGAACCCGGCGTAAGGAAGACGGGGTAAAAAGCCCCATGGGCGGGTAAGAAGCCCATGCCAATCATCTCATGAAATAAAGCAAATTTCAGTCACATGAGACGAAGGTTACTCGTCTCATGGGCAAAATGTGACTGAAATTTGCTTTATTTCATGAGATAATTGGCATGGGCTTCTTACCCGCCCATGGGCTTTTTACCCCGTCTTACCCTATAGTAGCTCTGTGTTCAGCACTATGTAATCTACTAATGGGGCAGAACAAGGGATTTTCTCGGCTAAAAACCAAATTTACAAGCCCGTTAAGGCCTACTCGTTTACTGCCATTTTCGGCTAAGTAATAATTGTCTGACAGAATGCAATCTGAAGGAGTTTCTCTACAATGACGTAGAACGGGTCGTTTTGACGTCACGGTGGATAATCCTGTGCGAGTTATTCTTAAATAAAACGAGAGGTTTATTTTTAGCAGAATATTTTTGGCGGACGCGTCCTAATCAAATTTAAGACGCTTTCATGCTCGTAGAGAAAGTTATCTCTCCCTGACACTGTCTCTGTCTCTGTCTATGTCTGTCTCTCTCACTCGCTTTCCTTTGAAGTGCACAAACGTATGGATAAGGATGATTATGCCTATTCGGTTATGGGGTATAGGCCTACGCATGCATGCATGCATGCATGCATGCACGCACACACGCACGCAACACAATACCCACACTCACAATATCCACACTCACAATATCCACACTCACCCACGCACATCTATCCCACCCCTCCCCCAAACATACACTTGCGATCATCATCATCATCATCATCATCATCATCATCATCACCACCATCATCACCATCATCATCATCATCATCTTCGTCGTCGTCGTCGTCGTCATCATCATCATCATCATCATCATCATTTACCCTGGCTAATAGACTCCAGGGATCACCCCAACAGCGTAAGCACTTGAACGAAAGTACAAGTGCATCAGCTACATGAATATGAGAACATTACGTGTGTGACCGGTGTTTTTTTTATCACCCCGCCACGTGGGCAGCCACACTCCGTCTTCGGGGGATTTGGGAGACTGATGATGTTATGCTAGGAGCTCGTCGTGGCTAAAGACAACCCCTTCGCATAACTATGCATAGCATAACACCATTTTGATATAGCGTTGCCTCCTGACGGCCTAACGTAGATTCGCTCCCCTTGAACTGCTGGTTTTGGATTCTGCGACCTGAACTAGCCGGGGTATGGCTGCGAGTTGGGACAAGGAATGAGCGTCGTGGGAGCAACGCCACTGTACGGCCCAGATGATGGGACAGCAAAAGGAGAAAAAAACCATTTTGATAATTATAGCCTTGGTGTTCGAGCCTATGTCAGTTGGTCTGACACAGTCTTAAGCCAAGGCGAATCCTAGGGTGTGATTCGAGAGTGCTAATGCGTAAAATACGCACAATCTCTACGCTTTCAGGAGGCCTGACATGCATTAACGAACCCCTATAGACAGACTACTTCTTGTTCTGCGTTCCAAGGCCATATTGCCATAATGGGTAAGGTACGTATGTGTCCGGTTTTCAGTTTTCACTGGTCTCCCCGCTGCGTACAGCCGACACATTCTGATTTCGGAGGAGCTCAAAGGAGAAAACCTATTTGGAAGATTGGTTTTTTTTTGGGGGGAAAAGCAGGAGAATGGCCAGCCAATAAGTCAGAAAGATAGTAGATGATAGAAAGCAAAGGGAAAAGGCAGAGTCAAAGAGAGGGGCAGATTAGAGGAAGTTACAAGCACAGAACTTTCAAGAAGGTGGGGGAACTATTTTTTACGAAAGACCCGCCCCCCCCCCCCCCGCCCGGCATCCCCACGGGGAGAGACTGGTGGAAGGGGAACGGGGTCGTCCAGTTCTACCCCGCATGGAGGCACGAGGCATCCCCCCCCCCCTCTCCCCCCCCCCCCCCCCCCTCCCCGAAGCCAGCAGCCTACCGTCGCGACAAAACTGCAGAAATGATGCAAACACCGAAAAAACGTTCCCCTGATATTAATTAGGACTGAGCATCCCGAGTAGCTAATGAACTATGGCTCATTAGTAGGAGGTCGGGGGAACGAAAGCCCGCCCATAGCGCACGG
>CM065702.1:39596380-39601380 GCA_017654935.2 Phymorhynchus buccinoides | reverse complement strand
GGAAGGGGAAAGGAGGAGGAGGAGGGAGGAGGAGGAGGAGGCGGGAGGAGGAGGAGGAGGAGGAGAAGGAGGAGGATGAGGAGGAGGAGAAGAAGAAGAAGAAGAAGAAGAAGAAGAAGAAGAGAGAAGAAGAAGAAGAAGAAGAAGAAGAAGAAGAAAGAAGAGAAGAAGAAGAAGAAGAAGAAGAAGACAAGAAGAAGAAAAATAAAAATAAGATGTGAGTCTATTTGTCCTACCCTTCCGCCCGTTCATTTATTCGTCTCTCCTGTGTTCTCATCTTTCCTGCCTTAGCCGTTGTTTTCCTCTTTAGTTAACAACTACAAAAAAGAACAGATAATAACCACGTTCTGGTATATGCCCGCCTCAGTTGCGTCGAGTTCCGTTCGAGACGGCTGTCCTTGGTTTCCTTGGGATTTCAAAATCTTGTTCTTTTTGTCTGAAAGGTACATGAAAATCGTCGACCACATTGATCTGCGGTAGTATTGATATGTACGTATGTCTCTCACAGACACACCAATTCCCAGGGCACATTTCTGACTGTTTTTAGTTTTTACACAGAGAGCTATTTGTTTTAAGGTATTTCAAGGTATTTCCTTTCACATAGGCAATGTTTCTTTCCAATGATGTATGTGATAGGGACAGGGAAAGACCCTACAATTAGCAACAAACACAAGAAGGGATAAAAACTTTGGATTGGGGTATACTGGTGATGAGTTTTTAAAATAGGACTTATGAACTAAAACTAACAGAGGTGGACACGGGTGCTGTGCTCTCGTTTCCGGCTCGACTGCCATGGGATTTCTGCGGGTTGATAATTTGCCATTGTGGAGATTTCTTGCCCTTTCGGCCATAACTCAGTTCTTGGGGGGTGCGCTGCATATGAGGACAGCTGGCGTTGTGGGAGGTCCCCAAATGCCAACCCATCCCTGTCGCTGAGCCACTACAAATGACCTCTTGTTTGAGAATCATAATCATCCACAAAAGACTGCCTCGCCTGACTTTAATGAAGCTACTGCTTGCTTGTTTCTGCAGTATATATATGACAACAAGAGACACCGACTATCCCAGATGTGGTCCTTCGTTTGAAATGAATCATTCTACTGCTCTGTGCTGCAGGTCATTCGTAATACTTTCTCTTGTTGGCTTCGCGGGTAATTCACAGGCGGGTAGGGCCACAACGGGTGACCTCTTGTGTGGAGAATCGGGGGGGGGGTGATGGCTACCAGCACCACCGGGGGCCAATTGCTGTAAATCATACCCATCTGTGGCTCCAGCGTCACAAAAAAATGATAACAGCCATAAGCATAAATATCTGCAGCTGTATGCTACTAAAATTGAGCCGCCACTTTGTTCCGTCCTCCGGTAATTGACGTACTTGTAGACACTATAAAATGCCTCGCACAATTAGGCGTGAATATCTAATCCGCTGTCAGGCTGTTCGATTACTACTCCAAAATGACGTCCATTTTGGAGAATCATAATCCCGTGGAAGTAGAGTTTATCCAGATGAGCTATGGTTGGTGAATCAAGATACTCGCTTTAAGCACCTACTAATGTTGCAGTGAGGATTGGAGAATCTTTGTTGTTGGGTCAGGCAGGACTAGACCCTGACACTGCATGTTGGAGAATCATAATCCATATAGTTGCGCACTAACAACTTTGACTATTGTTGCATTTTCATACTAGGTGGCTGCAGCTCCTACAGCTCCAAAGCTTGTTGGCCTGAATACTAAACGCAGTGGCCACAGGTGACGGTGCTTAATGCCCTCTTGCGAATCAAGCAGGGCAAGAAAGTGCCAATTCTTCGCCATGACTGGACTGAAATGCTGCACTACTTCAGACAGGCTTTTAGAAAGTCAGTGGCAGCGAAATCTTTGAAAGTCGGTGAAGATCTTCCATTCTACAGTCATGGCCTGTCACTTCAGCTCCACAGCGAATCAGGCCAGGAGCGAATGAACAGCATCTGAGCCTTCTGTAATACTTCCGAGTCAATGGCCGTCTGCTTCAGTTTGATAGTCACAGATGTCTGAAGGCCACGTCATAAGGAAGGACTTAAGATAGGTTGTAAGAATAGGCCACGGCTCAAGTTAAACTCATCCACCCTCTTGTACCGCGCCAGCAGTGGCATTTTAGCACGACAGCTCGAAAGACTTTATGCTTAGTATGCAGGCTGATTCAAATTGCTGTCCTTGTATCGAAAGATGTGTAGTCTTCTCTTAACCTCGAAGATAGAGGAAAAAACTTCTTCATCATATGCAGCAAATAAGAACCCCCCCAAGGAAGAAGATGTATGTGCCACTGATACTCTACTGAGGATATACGTAGATGTCTAATTGTGTGTAGGGGATTGATGGATTAACTAGAAGATGCCTCGGCACATTCATGCGTGATTATATAAAGTTATTTAGCCAAAGAAAGAGGAACAACCTATCATGTCGAAAATACTCGGTTAGGTTTTCAAAGAATTCAACTGCGCATACCGTAGCGTCAAATATGGAATCGAAAATCGAACATAGTGATACTTTTTTCTCTGATCGAAGTAAAGAAAATAAACAAGGGTACATCAATCGGGTATACACCACTATTGAAAATCAATAACCGCTTAAAAGCGTCAGTAAGTATAAAAGAATGTTATCAACATATAAAGAAAGGTGTTAGTACGTCCATGTGCAATGTGTGAGTCCATTGTTGTCTTCCACTATTGTGTACAAATGTATTTGTGATTTGTTTTATTATTTTACTTTGTTTAATTTAATTTCAATTTTGTCTTCTGAATAAAAAGAGAAAACCGTGAACAAACATGAAATCTACAAGCATTTGTACGCAAGCACATACAACACAAAGCGCGCTGTGATCATGAACACACAACATAAGCGCAAGTGCACGCGTGAACACACACACACACCACACACACACACACACGTACATTTGTTTCACACACACCAGTGTAACAGACTCACTGACACACACACACACACAAGTAACACAAAACACACACACACACACATAACAAACACACACACAAACACACACACACACACCACACACAACAAACAACACACACACACACACAATACACATGCAGAACACACACACACACACACACACACACACACACACACACACGATCAAACAAACACACACACATACACACACACACACACACACACACACACACACACACACAACACACACACAAACACACACAACACACCACACACACACACACATAACAAACAAACACAGCAAACGAACATACACACATAACACACACACACACACACACAACACCACACACGTTACTTTTACCATTTCCATTGGTAATGATGGAGGCAAAGGAGAGAGGCTGGGAACTGGGATGCTGAGGTTGGGTCCGCCTGGCTCTGCTGTGGGTGTCGGTGGTCCGTTCTGCTGCAGCGTTGGCCACATCCCCAGACGCTTCTTTCTGTTTACGACGTCTCCTGCCATTTACACAGACAAGAGAAAGTGACGCATTTTTACCCCAATGTGCACAAAAGATGTCACTGTTAAGACACAAGATTCTCTCTATCATTGCACAAAGGGATGTTGTTAAAGACACACTGACTCTCTCTATCATTGCACAAAGGGATGTTGTTAAAGACACACTGACTCTCTCTATCATTGCACAAAGGGATGTTGTTAAAGACACACTGACGCACCACGATTAAGTCCCTTGTTTTTTTTTCTGGGTAGCTGTGACCCACATACACATGTCCCCAACTTCAAAGTGAGACTGCACATTAAAATGATGTTTCGTTTTCAATTTGTGGACATTTGTATGGGAGTCAAAGTACAAGAAGATAAAAACTAGCTATAAGAGATTTGAAAACCCGTGAAAACCCATGATTTTGACTGTATGTTCTACATAGTATTTAATTGTATAAATTGGATACCATCAGATCTAATTATGTAAAAACTTATTTTTGTTGAGCAGTATCAATGCAACATATTTAGTACAAAATGTTCTTGAATACAGCACATCTTAGCTAAGTATCGCAAGCATCAATAAAATTGCCCTATGAGTGAAAAACGTAGAAATATACACTGACTACAACTATTCATCCATCAAGGATGAACTTGGGTCTGTATTGTTGTGGCAACTACTTTCACTTTGCTAGGCGAATCGGTGCCATAAATAACTTTGGTAAAACAAGGGAGTTAATTTACGAGAAAATCTAACCCTTATTTATTTTACAACTAAGTTAGTCACATACTACAACATATTCTTAACTGTTATTTATGAAAAGTTACTTGTGGTGACACTACAATTGGCTTGAAAAAACCTTCTGGAAATATAGATGAACTAAATGTTCCTCCCGAAACAGCTGTGCAAAAGGTGTTCTTTGCAGTAGCCAGTAGCATAGGCGACAAAACAAAACCCGCCCAAATGTTGCAAACGCCAAAGAACTACACCACCACCACCACCACCAACAACAACACAACAACAACAACACAACAACAACAACAACAATCAATCCAACATTGAAAACGATGAAACAGAAACCACCCCGGAAGGGGCTGATTGGGATCGATCCCGATCGGAGATGCACCAGCCACGCGCCTGCCCTATCAACACGAGAGCAACCCTGCTCCAGGCATACACGGGGAAACAGCAGGCAAAAACTAACTATTACACACACAAAAAGCTGGGGGTGGGGGATGGGATGGTGAGAAACGGGGGAGGGATAGTAGGGGGGGGGGGGAGGTTCGTGTTATCTTCTAGGCTTTTTAGGTTGCACTAGGTAGGATTCTCGGACATCCTCGGACATCCTCGGACCCGAGTGACAGCCATGTTGATCCGTATACATTGTTTAAGATGCACTCATGATAATCGTTTCGAGGATTGAACAAAACAAAAGAAATAAAATAAAGGAATCTAATGTTGTTGGGTTTTGCGGTTTTTTGTTGTTGTTGTATCGCAGGCACCAAGAACTTCAAACCAACATGGTCGCCGACGACGTCAGCGTCACGCTGATTGG
>CM065702.1:39578880-39583880 GCA_017654935.2 Phymorhynchus buccinoides | reverse complement strand
ACCATAGACAGAAAGACAGAAGGAAAAAGGAAAACCATAGACAGAAAGACAGAAGGAAAAAGGAAAACCATAGACAGAAAGACAGAAGGAAGAAGGAAAACCATAGACAGAAAGACAGAAGGAAGAAGGAAAACCATAGACAGAAAGACAGAAGGAAGAAGAAGCCGACAAAGAAAACCAGAAGAAGAGAAAAGTTCAATAAAACGAAGAACGAACGAAATTTGAGGTTTAACCCTTTCACCGCCAGCTATATTTCAGCCAAAAATGTCCATTAAATTTACATGGGTAGAGAAATAAAATCCATCTGCAGTATTGGGGATTCTTCTGTGACATATATAAAATAAGGTCTATCTTTACTTCCCCAAAACTGAAGACTAAGACAGTAGGGTCTTTGGATAACAGACCCCAGATTTGATGCCTTTTAGTGACATAGGTGTTAAATCACTGTGGTGCTAAAATGCGACTTTGGCGGTGAAAGGGTTAATGTTTACTTTTTAAAAAAAGTCTGTCTGTAATATTGGGGATTCATTTGTGGTATATTTAAAGTAAGGCCTATCCTTACTTCCCAAAATTAAGAAAATGTGGGTCATTTGGATAACAGGCCCTGATTTGATGCCTTTTGTGACATGGGTGTTAAATCATTGTGGTGCAAAAATGCGACGTTGGCGGTGAATGAAAGGGTTAAAAGTTTTGTTAAAAATCGCCCCTGTGGGCCAGCCTTCACGTGGCGGGGGGTGATCTCGACCAAGCTGTGCCCACCCCTTTTTTATGACCTTTCCTTTTGTTCTGCCTACCATGTCTTTTAATAATAATAGGGGATACTTATACTATCTCTTTTTCCCCCATAAAGTCTCCCGACAAGATCTGCAGTTTTCCATTTCGTCTGATTTCTGTCTCCCCGGATCTTCAATCTGTTCTTTCATCTTTCCTTACAAATCTATCTTTTGAATGTTCCTTTTTTCTCTGATCTATCGGACAATTTATGACATGCCAGGTGGGTTTTTTTATTGTTCACTGGCGTCCACATGTGAGACCTTGCGCACTTGAGTGGGCAACTTTTCCATTCTGCAGTGCATAATTGCCTATATGGGACTAGTGGCCAAGAAGGGGCCTGTGCTTGAGAGCAGTCTGTCTAAGTATGTCTATATATATATATATATATTTTGTTTTATATATATCCTTTATATGTGTTTTACTAGTATGTGTTTGTTATCCTTTTTTTCAATGTTTTTTCAAAACCTGGATAGAGGCCGAAGGGGCCTGTGCTTGAAGGCAGCAGTCTGTCTAAGTATACTCAATATATATATATATATATGTGGTTTTTTTACTAGTATGTGTTTGTTATCCTTTGTTTCAATGTTTTTTTTAACCTGGATCCGATAAATAGAGTAGAGTGGCTCAACGTTTCCAGCACTGTGTGGACTTATGTGCTATAGGGTGCAATGATGGAGGTGTCATGTTATGAACTGTACTGTATGTTTTGTTGTTTACAGGTTGTTGAACTTTGGTAAGATACATTGATGAGTGTTTTGTAATAAGTGGTCGAACTATACGCGGTGACAGTCCTGAGATGACCCTAGCTGTTGACGGGACTATAATGGAAACAAAATAAAAATAAAAATAATATTATTAAAAATCAGGTTTGGCTATATAAGCCCTGTTGGCTCCCTGGCAGCCATAGATTGAAATTTCTGGACCACACTGATAGAACAACAATGAGAACTTAATTCATAAAATCTTATAGAAGAAGGTCATCAAGTTAAAAGGAAAACATTATTTACATATCGTCGGTGTCATACACATATTAACAAAAGCTACACCTATCTGTATTGATAAAAGATCGAGACTTTACGGTGTTGCAACCTGCCTCGGGCATGCCTTCCAGTGTCGTTCCCACCCATCTTTGTATTTACAAAATGTCCCATATGTGTGTTCAAGACCGAGAAGGACGTTAAAGCACCATGTCATTACTTCATATCGTCGGTGAAATTCAAAAACCTCGTTATCTCGATTTTTGGGGGATTTGAGTTAGATACATAGTCAGCTCTCTCATTTTTTCCGCCACCTTCCACCAAAAGCTCGTATCTCTAACGACTTTCTATCTGGGGTAAATGAGGTTGTGAAAATAGAGAAAAAAACTCGTAAGTCCCAAATTCAGATCTAGGTTAAGGACAAAAACCTCGTATCTTCGTTCTTTTCAAGTCTAAAAAAAACAAACCTTTTCCCAAAAGTAATTTTAACAAAATGCAGGACTAAACTCGCAATGTCTTGAACAACGTAATTATTCATCATAGTTAATCAATTGTGGTTAACGCGGTTAATTTTTAAAACAGTTTACTTCGTTTCTTTCTTTTTTAAAACTGCCAACATTGAGTACGAGGTTTTTGGATTTCACCGACGATATACAACAGTAAACTTATGTACATATTCCGCTTAAAATCTGCTAGAGGCGAGTCGATCGCTATCCTGTTTTATGGCGACGGTCGAGCGGAGAATAGGCATACTAGATATGGCACCATTGGTATGAGTACAGTTCGGGGGGCCTCCCTATGGTAAGATATTTAACATATACAGAGTTCGGTTCGAGTGTTTCAGTGTTGTTATGTGTACAGGGATATCTCTACTGTGATGCTGTTCTTCACGGCCTTCGCACACTAAGCGTCATGCGTCAAATGTTTCTCAGAGCAACGCCTTGACGCGTTGACGCCTGCACCACAGCACACATTGTAGCGAGGCAGTGGTGTTCTCACACACGACTCTTGTCGCTTCGCCTTTTGTCGCGCGAACTTCCTTGTTTGGAAAGCAAGGAAAGATTACTCTAACGTCAAAACTCCTCTATAAGAAACAACAGTATATATTTTTCTTCAATCTGAGTTAAGGTCCTCTCCATCCGTTGTTGTGATTGGCTAGTTTCACGATCTCAACGAGCTTGAGCATCAAAAATTAGAGCCGCATCTATTCTCGAGCAACAACAAATCGCGCAGCTACGCATCAAAAATGCACTGCCGCGCCGCGAATCCTCACACGCAAGAGGCGCATCAAACTGCGCCTTGCAGCAAAAAATCTCCGCGATCTCGAGATCTATGACGCTAGTGTGCGTAAAGCCCTCTTATCAGCGGCATCCTGTATTGTGTGTTGTTGTTCTGATATAGTACGATATTCTATGACCGATTATGTTAAGTCTTTCTTAATCAGTATTATGTATCTTCTTTTAAAGAGAAAGTAATGTTTTTATGAATTACAAAATGATTTAACCATGTATATCTTCTTAATGTCCCGTATGTGTGTCTATGAACGAGCATATATGTTTATTAACTTTAAGCTTAATCTGCTCTTAATGTATCTTCTCTTAAAAGAAAGTAATGTGTTTGTGAATCCTAAAATGATTTAATATTTAATGCATGTTCTTACCTAGTATATAAGCCATTTTGCGTGTGCAATATGGTTTGAGTGTTTGCTGGTGCAATGTGATCCTAGTATATGAATTGTTAACTTTGTGGGTGCAATATGGTTGACGTATTAGTTCATTTTGTGACTGTTTTTAAGCCCTTAAATAATATATTGTGTTTTATTTTTTGTAATTCTGTGTTTGCACCCGAATGCAATATCTCTGTATAGAGATAATAAAGATTTCTGGACTGGACTTGAATTGGAATTGATCGTCTTAGGGTCGGTGTACATACTCTGTGTCCTGGCTAATAAATAGCATCTGTTTTGTTTCATTCTGTGTTGTTCTCTCACACCTGCTGCCATGTCATTTTGGTTCTTGCGGTCGATCGCCATGTTGTTGGGTCTTGGGTCGGAGATGAGAGAGAGAGAGAGAGAGAGATGAGCTGAAGAGAGAATAGTGAGGGATTTGATGACGATGTGAGAGAGAGACGAGAGAGAGAGGAGAGAGAGAGAGGAGACCCAAAGACGCTAGACCTGCTTGTCGTACATAACCTGCCAGCGAGTCAAAAAGCAACAAGGCGTTGTGCATGCTACATTTCACACGATTGTCAAAAAACATGCTGGGTTCTCTGTAGAACACAGATGGACACCGAGCCTGAAACGCAGATTATTTTTAAAAAACCTGTTTTAACACTTTGTTCTGTTTTTATTCCAAACATTCCCCTCTTAATTGACACACGCTTTATTTTTCCCTTTCTAAGCAAGGCAAAAACGTAAGAGAATGGGTGAAAATATAATATACTTATTTCCCTCTTCACAAAGGGTTCCGGTCTGGCAGAATGACAGTACACTTCTTTGCCACGGGGAAAGAATGGTCCTAAATCTGATGCATTCAATTAGAGAATTTTTTGCAATTTTAGTTGGTGTGATATCTTTTGGGCCGCCCAGCCAACTATGGCTAAAACAACAACAACAACAACAAACTAAGAATCCAATGTAAGGAACGGAATAATCACAAGAACGATTAAAAGAACAATACATTTTAAAAAGATCCAAGGAAAACCAGTTTAACCCTCCACCCCACATCCCCACCCCAAATACTCAAGGTCATGAAGGGGCTACTCACTCACACGCGCATGCGCGCACACACACATATATATGCCACCACAAACAAGCACACACACACCAACACACGCGCACGCTACGCACACACACACACACACACACAAACACACCACACGCACGAACACACACACACAACACACACCACGCACGCACGCACGCACGCACGCACGCACGCACGCACACACACACACACACACACACACGCAAGCAAAGCACGCAAAGAACACACAAACACGCACACCGCACAACGCACACGCACACACACGCACGCACGCGCACACACACATAAAAACAAAAACACAAACCAAACACAAAGTACACAAGCGCGCTCACAAACACACACACGCGCGCACAACAAAAAAAAAAACAACCACAAGCACGCACACGAAAAAGCACAACAAAAAAAAAAAAACACCAAACAAAAAAGCACGAACACAAAAGAACAAACACACACACACGCACCACATACACAGAAAACACACACA
>CM065702.1:39576929-39578380 GCA_017654935.2 Phymorhynchus buccinoides | reverse complement strand
GAGAATTACGAGCGCTACCTAGACCGAAGTATGATATTAGCCAAAAGACATAGCGACGCAAGATAGAGAAAGCGCCAGAGAAAGAGAAATCTAGCGGAAGCCCAGGCGAGATCTAAGAAGTGAGAGGAAAGTGATGTCAAAAGGAGAAGAGAGAGAGAGACGAGATATCGTATTAAAGAGAGCTCGTCTAGATCATCATCTCGATCTATATAAGATCTGATATAAAGACACCAGAGAAAATAGGCATATAGATATATAAGAGCGAGAGAGACGATGAAATCTAGCTCTCTATTTTCATATTTTTCCAAACTCTACTCTCAAGAGATGATCTATATAGCTAAAATAAGATATACTCTATCTCTTCCCTCTCTATCATAATCTCTCTACACCATCGCATATCTATCGCTTCTCATCTAACTCTATCTCTCTACACTCATACTCTCTCTATCTCTCTCTCTCTATTATCTAGGATATATATAACTATATATATAACTCAATACTTCTATCTCTATCTCTATATCTACACTCTCTTTCTATCTACTTCTATAGCTCTATTATCAATCTAAATATACCTATATTTCTCTATCACGCTGATCCCTATCTATCTCATCTCTCTCTCCACTCTCTCTCCCTCTCTCTCTATAATCTCTATCTATATCGTCTCACTCTCTCTCTCTATATTCACCTATACTACCTCTATCTCCTCTCTCTCTCTCTATGATACCTCTCTCGTCTCTCTCTCTCTGCTCTCTATCGCTCTTCCTCTAGCTATTACCGCAGCTCTCTCTCTCTCTCTCTTGCGATCAATCTATCTCTCTCTCCCTCCTCTCTATTATCTCCTCTATCGCTCTCTCTCTATATCGATAACGCAGCTCGCGTACTCTCTCTCTCTCTATCTTCTCTTCTCTCTCTCTATGCGCTCTCTCTCTCTCTATCTATAGCTCTCTCTCTCTCTCTCTCCCTCTCTCTCCTCTCTGCTCTCTCTCTCTCTCTCTCTCCTCTCTCTCTTCTCTTCTCTCTGTTTTAAAAATATATTTTTTACTTATAGTAGCAGTGTTATATTAACATTATAAGTTCAACGATGCCAGAGATATGGCCTAGAGAAGACACTTGTCTTTTCTTTTCACCCATATAAGTTATTAGATCAATAATCTTTGATCCCGTAGCGTATATTCAATTATTGTCATAGTGGATGTATGTTCGCCATAATATGTTTATGCTGCAGTTGTCATTGTGTGTCGTTTCTCTAATATTATTTGTGTTTGTATAGCGGTTAGTATATGTGTGTTTATTTTGGTGTGTTTGTTCCTGTTTTGTCTGTTATTTTCGTGTGTGTGTTTGTGTAAATGTTGTTGTACATGGGTCAATGGCCAAAGTATATTAAATATCTGAAGTCTGAAGTCTCTCTCTCTCTCTCTCTCTCTCTCTCTCTCTCTCTCTCTCTCTCTCTC
>CM065702.1:39569429-39571929 GCA_017654935.2 Phymorhynchus buccinoides | reverse complement strand
GAAAAATTCATGACAACTGTGTTATAGACCATTCATCAAGAAATGTTGTGAAAAAACCCTGCATGCAAAACTTCGCGAGATATTAGCGATTATGTGTTTCGGGGTTTGAACCCCGTAACTGGCGCGACCTTGACCTTAATGTAAAACTAAATACATCAGTGGGATAGCTTGCATCTTGGCAAACTAGTATACCAAATTTGATGATGATAGACTGAATAGATTTTTAGAAAAACGGACGAATAGCCGGACGGAGGCACGCCGGACGGACGGACGGACACCGGACGGACGGACCAGACAAAAACAATAGCTCCCCGAGCCGAAGGTTCGGGGACTAAAAATGTTACTACATAGTATAGACTATGTCACCACGCGGTGTGAAGGTAAACAGTAAATCGAGCAAACTGAGAATTAAAAAAACCACCATAGCATGAAAACATAATTTTTCAAACATTAGTAGCGATTGAAACAATTCTCACAATTATCATACAGTACTCTCTCTCTCTCTCTCTCTCTCTCTCTCTCTCTCTCTCTCTCTCTCTCTCTCTCTCTCTCTATCTCACACCGACACAATCTCCCCCTCTTGGCGCGACGACGCTGCTGGCTCTCCGCCGAAAGAGACCGCAGGTCCGTAATCTGGGAATAAGTGAGAGACCCCATGGACGCCGTGGATCCCCTGGACTGCCTAGCGACCACAACGCGCTCAACCATCTCCTCCAGAACGGCCACTAGATTCTGCCCGAGGCTCCGAAGAGGAGGCCCGCCATCCATGCCCGTGCCCAGCTCTTCGTAAGGCACTTGCAGAAAGTCCGCAAACTCCTGAGCCGTTTGCCGCCCCACCTGGCGGCGTTCTCGATCATCCCCTCCCCCCGCCGCCGCCGCCGCGGCGCGGGAACTAGTCCCGGAAGTCACGTGAGTCACGTGAGCGTTGCAGCCAATCAGCGTGACGCTGACGTCGTCGGCGACCATGTTGGTTTGAAGCTCTTGGTGCCTGCGATACAACAACAACAAAAAACCGCAAAACCCAACAACATTAGATTCCTTTATTTTATTTCTTTTGTTTTGTTCAATCCTCGAAACGATTATCATGAGTGCATCTTAAACAATGTATACGGATCAACATGGCTGTCACTCGGGTCCGAGGATGTCCGAGGATGTCCGAGAATCCTACCTAGTGCAACCTAAAAAGCCTAGAAGATAACACGAACCTCCCCCCCCCCCCCCCTACCCTCCCCCGTTCTCACCATCCATCCCCCACCCCCAGCTTTTTGTGTGTGTAATAGTTAGTTTTGCCTGCTGTTTCCCCGTGTATGCCTGGAGCAGGGTTGCTCTCGTGTTGATAGGGCAGGCGCGTGGCTGGTGCATCTCCGATCGGGATCGATCCCAATCAGCCCCTTCCGGGGTGGTTTCTGTTTCATCGTTTTCAATGTTGGATTGATTGTTGTTGTTGTTGTTGCGTTGTTGTTGTTGTTGTTGTTGGTGGTGGTGGTGGTGGTGTAGTTCTTTGGTGTTTGCAACATTTGGGCGGGTTTTGTTTTGTCGCCTATGCTACTGCAAAGAATACCTTTTGCACAGCTGTTTCGGGAGGAACATTTAGTTCATCTATATTTTCAGAAGTTTTTTTCAAGCCAATTTTAGTTCACCACAAGTAACTTTTCATAAATAACAGTTAAGAATATGTTGTAGTATGTGACTAAATTAGTTGTAAAATAAATAAGGGGTAGGAACTTCTCGTAAATGAACTCCCTTGTTTTACCAAAGTTATTTATGGCACCGATTCGCCTAGCAAAGTGAAAGTAGTTGCCACAACAATACAGACCCAAGTACATCCTTGGGATGAATTAGTTGTAGTCAGTGGATATTTCTACGTTTTCACTCATGGGCAATTTTATTGATGCTTGCGATACTTACTAAGTGTATTCAAGAACGTTTTGTACTGAATATGTTGCAGGATACTGCTCAACAAAAATAAGTTTTTACCATAAATCTGATGGAAGAAATATATTTGAAATACTATGTAGAACATACAGCCAAAATATTTTTACAAGCAAATGCTTGGTACAGTTTTTATCTACGATTTCTAGATTCAGTCTTTTAACTAAAAAGTGTGGTTTTGTGTGGAGCGGAACAGCTGTGTTTGCAAGACTGAATGCCCTTGGTGGTTGGGGGGGGGGGGGGGGGATCTATGGTTGAGTGCTGACCAAACAAGGGAATAACGCTCGCCAATAATAACCCTATTTTGAGGCCACTTGATGGCTGCCTTTTGCAAGAGTGAATGCCCTTTGGGATACTGATCAACAAGGGCTTAACCCTCGCCAATAACCCTATTTCAGGCCACTGAATGGCTGCCTTTTCCAAGAGTGAATGCCCTTTTGGATACTGACCAACAAGGGTCACAATGCACCACAATGCCACTAAAAAACCCATCAAATCAGGGCCTGTTATCAGATTCTGATGTCCCTATTTTCTTAATTTTTGGGGAGGTAAGGCTAGGCCTATATGT
>CM065702.1:39559429-39564429 GCA_017654935.2 Phymorhynchus buccinoides | reverse complement strand
AAATTTACCTGGAGAGACAACAAAATCCATCTGCAGTCTTGTGGATTCTTCTGTGACATATATATAAAATAAGGTCTATCCATACTTTAGACAATAGGGTATTTGGATAATAGACCCCACAATTTGACGCCTTTTAGTGACAGGTGTTAAATCACTGTGGTGCTAAAATGCGACTTTGGCGGGGAAAGGGTTAAGGCGAGCTTATTTCTTCTATTTTCTTTATCTCTGTTTCTTTGTGTGTTTTGTTTCTCTGTCTCTGTTTGTCTATTTGTCTGTTTCTCTCTCTCTCTCTCTCTCTCTCTCTCTCTCTCTCTCTCTCTCTTCTCTCTCTCTCTCTCTCTCGTAGTAGTAGTAGTAGTAGTAGTGGTGGTAGTAGTAGTAGTGGTGGTGGTAGTGGTAGTAGTAGTAGTGGTAGTAGTAGTAGTAGTAGTAGTAGTAGTAGTAGTAGTAGTAGTAGTAGTAGTAGTAGTATCATTGTTGTTGCTTTATGTTTTGTTTTTTGTTTTTATTATTATTATTGTTATTATTATTACTATATGATTTTGGTTTGTATAAGGTCCAAGGCCTATATACATTAAACCATTTGAATTTGAATATCTCTCTCTCTCTCTCTCTCTCTCTCTCTCTCTCTCTCTCTCTCTCTCTCTCTCTCTCTCTCTCTCTCTCTGTATTGATCTGGGTTGTTTTTTCTTCTAATATTTTCTTCTTTGTGGTTGGCGAGATGTAAACAAGCCTGTACTGGGCTTATTCTTTTCCAACATAAAAAAAAGATTCGTTCGTTCGTTCGTTCTCTCATACTGCTTTGTCTGAGCTTATTTTCTATTTCCATTTTCTACTCTTAGATATGGGGTTCTTTCAAGAGGGCTGGATGTAAAAAATATAAGTAACGATTGTGTTCATGCTCGCGTCATCGTTTTAACGCCTCATCTCAACCCCTAAATTAATGAGATTGTAAGGGGTACATCTCACGCACAGTTTCATATTCTATGTGGGTTTTTTTAATAGCTCTTGTGCGTAAATACGCACAATCTGTACATTTTCAGAAGCCCTTCACATTGGAACTGATGGGAACGAGGGTTGTGCGTTGCCTGTCCGTGTGTGTGTGTGTGTGTGTGTGTGTGTGTGTGCCATATTCCATTTATGTTATCCGTGTGTGTTCGCTTTGTATTGCGTTTTTGTTTGAATGCGCTTTGAATGCTAACGTGTGTGTGCGCTTTGATTTGATTTCTATCGAGATTCAGCGCCGTATAAATACTGTATGTTGTTGTTGTTGTGTGTGTGTGGGTGTGTGCTATATATGTGCCAATTATTATTGGTTTAGGCGCTATGGACTGGGACACAGTTTGGTCACACACGGACACACACACACACACACACACACACACACACACACACACACACACACGCATGCACGCACGCACACGCACACACACACACACACACGCACGCACGCACGCACGCACGCACGTACACACACACACACACGCACACACACACACACACACACACACACACACACACACACACACACTCACACAACACACACTCACACACACACACACACACACACACACACACACACACACACACACACACACACTCCCCCACCGCACCCCCGACCCCCCACAAAAAACAAAACAAAGCAAACTAACAAAAAATGAAAATAGAAAACAAAATAGAAACAAATGAAATAGAAAACCTCGTACCTGGAACACTCACAAAAATTATATGCACGATAAAACACAAAATCCAACATCGCTAAAAAAAAAAAAATTTAAATATAAGTACACGGTGACAAGTATCATCCACAACATGCACCCACAGAAAGTCTGTGACTCTATAACTCTATAACTGACCCCATGCCACCTAAGTCAAAATGTCTTCACCCCCCGTGGGGATACCTGGGGGTCTTTTGTATAAATAGTTCCCCCACCTTCTGGACGTTCTGTGCTTGTAGCTTCCTCTAATCTATCACTCTCTTTGACTCTGCCTTTTCCCTTTGCTTGCTGTCATCTACTACTACCTTTCTGCCTTACCGGGGTCCATTCTCCTGCCTTTTTTTTTTCTTTTCTTTTTTTCGAGAAACTTTCAAAAACATTTTCCTCCAGCCGAAGCCGGACTTGCTGGGCTCTAACTATTTCTTGGTTAGGCGCATAACGGCAGCATGACGCATCTGCGCTCATAATTGACTGATAACTGTCTGAGCGACCGAAGAAGAAGAGGAAGAAGAAAAATGTCTTCAGAGTTTTGCACACGTCACTTACAGTACTGTACTGTAGGCCTACTACGTCATCACTCTTCCTCGTGCTACTCACGCGCCGCGCAGACTTGAAATAATACTGTAACTTTTAACTCTGCTATTAATACTATACAATGATAGTTGTACCTTCGCCTAGGAATTTTGTTGTTGTTAATAAGTGTTTGTGGGCGTGTGTGTGTGTTCATGCGCGTTTGCGCGCGCGCGCGCGTGTGGTGTGTGTGCTGTGTGTGTTGTGTGTGTGCGCGCGCGCGGCGAGGAAAGTGTTGTGTGGTGTGTGTGTGTGTGTGTGTGCGTGTGCGTGCGTGCGTGCGTGCGTGTGGTGTGTGTTGTGTGTGTGTGTGTGTGTGTGTGTGTGTGTGTGTGTGTGTGCGCGCGCGCATTGCGCGACGCAGGGTACGTGCGTGTGTTTGCGCGTGTGTAAGCTACGGGAGAGCACTTCGTGAAAATTAGAGTTGATTACCTCGACCACAAGTCATAGCAACGGCAGGATGCGAGTCAGCGACTTGCGAACTTTTTTTTTAAAAACATGGCGGCTGCATGACCATTGCCCTTAAATTTGGATTAACGGAACTTGCAAAATGTGAGGTAAAAATATATATGACCTCAATTTTAGAATGACGCACGGTGTTCTAAGACTTGTGCTGTATGTCTACTCAAACGCACGAGGCGAGAGCTGGGGGATCTGCCTGAAGGTAGAGTAACTCCCCCTGTTTGACATATTGAATTAGGCAAGATCACTCCCACCACACCATGAAATTACTACCCCATTAAAAATATTTCCGAACAATTCCTATCAATCAGCATAACCGTCTCAACTGCAAAGATGTATGGACAAACGGACCAAATTTGTAGTGGTCGTCATTTGGTAAACAAGCGCAGATTCGCAATAGTTTTGTGGCACGCCCAGCGGTCTATATTTTTAACCACTCCAATCAATGAGTCACCTCCCCATGGCTTTTCAATAGTTTGAATCTGTCAACCAGAATGTTATCTCTGTACCATTTCGTAGCTTTTTATATCTTTTTGGAAAACCTTTCAAACTATGTATCCTACTTATACTCCATCAAAAGAAGCACCGCATACTCGTCGTGTCTGTTTTAGTGTCTGTATTAAGTATGTTTATTATTTTGTACGCTTTTAGAATACATCTTTTTTAAAGAGCTGCCTCAATTAATTTTGAAGATCAGCCTTGTTTTGAAGTGCGACAATTTTGTCCAAAATGCGCGACAATTTTGGACCGAGTCAGATAGACCGACAGACCGACAAAGTGAGATATAGGTTTATGGCTTGTGCCACAAACAAAAAACCCAAAGATAAGTTCGCTCATAATGGTTTTTGAGCAAAAGACAATTTTTCCTGGACTATGGTTTTGGCATATTAATTTATGTCTATTTTTATGCATTTCTACCAGTATCCACAACATGAAAAGACCATTCTGAATGAGTTCTTTGTTTATTAGACTATCAAGAAACTAAGAACAAAATTACACTGTTGTGATTGACAGTATTCGTGTTGTCGTTGTTGTTGTTTTGTAATGGGAAAAAAACCCACCCTCTCTTCATTGCCGGACTAATAATATTAACTTTATAATACTGCTTTTAATTATATACTTATCTCAATTAAGCTTGACCAGCCAATTATCATATTATTATTACTATTATTTCTGTTTGTAACCCTAACTGAGCCCTGTCCTGATATTGATTAACTATTTACTTATTTATTTATTTATCCTTATCTTACTCTATTTGCTCAAATTTTTGTTACATGTCTTAATATGTTTATTGGATAAAAGATTGAGTGAAAGCAGGAATTGTTGCATGTAAGAAGAGATGGACTAAAAAAAATATTGAATACAAAATAGTATAACCAAACTGGTGTCTTCTATGTCCAAGTTTTCTTCTCCACTAATTGGTCTTGAATTTGTTGAAATAGTGTTCTACCAGTATCCGCAACATGAAAGACCATCCTGGATGATTTATTTGTTTATTGAACTATCAAGTTTCAAGTTTCAAGTTTGGTTTATTTCCAAAAATAACCCCCTGGGGGCACATGGAAATAAATATAAGTAACAAAAATGCTGTAAACAACATATTTAATTAAGAAAAGGAAACAAAAAATGCACATAATGCAGCTAAACACGGTACATAGAGTGACAAAAATAACGTCAAAATCGATCAACCATTAGGTACCAGAAGAATTAACAACGAGAAACCAAGAGCAAAACTGATGTCTTCTATGTCCAATTTCTCCAAATAATGGGTCTTGAATGTCTTGAATGAACTTTCAAAAGACCGTAACATCTCCATATACCATTCTTTGTTTACACACGATAAAGAAGTATATACGACAAACACAATACCAGCGCTACAAACTAACAAATAAATGAACAAAGAGTCTTAGAGGTGGACCTTGACGGATGTGTTTTTGAAAGAGAACATGTCGAGATCACTAGAAAGACAAGCCCTTTTCAAGGATCGGAACGCTCACACTTTGCTCTGGTTTCCTATAAATCAACCGTCAAAACGGCGATTCCTCCTTGGCGGAGATGCCGTAGAGAGTAGCCATTTTAGGATGGGGTGGGTGGAGGCCACTCATTGTGGTTGAAGCTTTTCTTCTTTGTAGTGCAGTAAAAAAAAACCCACCACAACTTGGAGCTATTTCATTTTTTGTGAGCGAAACTCCTTGTGGGGGGGGATCAAAGTGTAAAACTGTATACAAAAGAAATTAAATTTAAAAAGGC
>CM065702.1:39555853-39558929 GCA_017654935.2 Phymorhynchus buccinoides | reverse complement strand
TGCGTTATTTCCAATGAAACCATTATTTGCGTGAAAATGTCCATGGCAATACGCCATACGAAATATAATCAAGAGGCAAAGCCTTCAAGGCTCACTCGAACAGGAACATGTGGGACAACAACAAACAAAGATTGAGGGGGGTGTCTAAAGTACGAGATTTCCAATAACATTTTAAAGTACAAATGAAACTATCGTTAATGGATACAACAACAACAACAAAAGTGCCCGTGCCGAGATTCGAACTCGGAACCATTGGCATGACAGACAGACACTCTACCAATGAGCTATCGAGGCTTTCAGTGTTGATGAGTTTCTTAACTCATGTTGCCTGTTGAATACTCTCTAACCCACTTATCTAAAATGTTATCTGCTTACAATGTTGCTCTAAGTATTTAATTATTTAAATCATTACCGTTTCAAATCTTGCATAAACATCTATGTGTATGCAAAGTTTGAACAATGTACGCCTTCTATTTCCCGAGAAAATGCCAACGTTAAAGTTTGGAGATTAGACCACGGACGCAACACACACACGACACACAACCGAACAACTATCATACTATAGACTCACTTCGTTAACACGAGTGAGCCCAAAGCAAACACCACCATCACCAACATAGTTTTAGCGCTTCTTTCAATAATTATGTGAGTGCTTGCTTCCATGATTATGCATACTCACTTAGAATATTTGGCTTGAGGTGGAATTAAAGTGTTTTTACTCAAAGGGGCACCCTGACGGATGAGTTTGTGTGCAAGAAACACGTCGAGATCTCCAGGCAAACACCCTTTACAGAGATCGCAGCACTCACTTTGCTCTGGTTTCCTAGAAATCAAACCGTCAAATCGGCGATTCCTCCTTGGCGTAGGTGCTGGAAGTCAAATTCTTTCAGTGAAAAAAAGAGAAGGCATGTGCCTTCTCTTTTTCAATGGCCGCTTGAGCTTAGACCAAATCGTTTGCACAAAATGTCCACAATGCAAGCCTTTTTAAAAAATTAATTTCTTTTGTATACAGTTTACCACAAGGAGTTTCGCTCACAAAAAATGAAATAGCTCCAAGTTGTGGTGGGTTTTTTTTTACTGCACTACAAAGAAGAAAAAAGCTTCAACCATAATGAGTGGCCTCCACCCACCCCATCCAAAATGGCTTCTCTCTCCGGTATCTCCGCCAAGGAGGAATCGCCGTTTTGACGGTTTGATTTCTAGGAAACCAGAGCAAAGTGAGTGTTCCGATCCTTGAAAAGGCTGTCTTTCTGGTGATCTCGACGCGTTTCTTGCAAACACTCATCCGTCAGGGTCAACCTTTAAGCCTCTTTGTTCATTTATTTGTTAGTTTGTAGCGCTGGTATTGTGTTTGTCGTATATACTTCTTTATCGTGTGTAAACAAAGAATGGTATATGGAGATGCTACGGTCTTTTGAAGTTCATTCAAGACATTCAAGACCCATTATTTGGAGAAATTGGACATAGAAGACATCAGTTTTGCTCTTGGTTTCTCGTTGTTAATTCTTCTGGTACCTAATGGTTGATCGATTTTGACGTGATTTGTGTCGCTCTATGTACCGTGTTTAGCTGCTTTATGTGCATTTTTGTTTCCTTTTCTCAATTAAATATGTTGTTTATAGCATTTTTGTTACTTATATTTATTTCCATGTGCCCCCAGGGGGTTATTTTTGGAATAAACCAAACTTGAAACTTGAAACTTGATAGTTCAATAAACAAATAAATCATCCAGGATGGTCTTTCATGTTGCGGATACTGGTAGAACATTCAAGACATTCAAGACCCATTAGTTGGAGAAACTGGACATAGAAGACATCAGTTTGGTTCTATTATTTTGTATTCAATATTTTTTTTATTCCATCTCTTCTTACATTCCACAATTCCTGCTTTCACTCAATCTTTCATCCAATCATCATATATACATGTAACAAAATTTGAGCAAATAAAGTAAAATAAAGATAAATAAATAAATAGTTCATCAATATCAGGACAGGGCTCAGTTAGAGTCACAAACAAAAATAATAGTAATAATAATATCATAATTGGTTGGTCAAGCTTAATTGAGAGAAGTATATAATTAAAAGCAGTATTATAAAGTTAATATTATTAGTCCGGCAATGAAGAGAGGGTGGGTTTTTTTCCCATTACAAAACAACAACAACGACAACACGAATACTGTCAATCACAACAGTGTAGTTTTGTTCTTAGTTTCTTGATAGTCTAATAAACAAAGAACTCATTCAGAATGGTCTTTTCATGTTGTGGATACTGGTAGAATGCACACAAATAGACATAAATTAATATGCCAAAACCATATGCCAGAAAATTGTCTTTTGCTCAAAACCATTATGAGCGACTTATCTTTGGGTTTTTTGTTCGTGGCTCAAGCCACAAACCTATAACTCACTTTGTCGGTCGGTCGGTCTGTCGGTCCAAAATTGTCGCGCATTTTGACAAAATTGTCGCACTTCAAATCGAGGCTACACTTCTGGCCGCTCTTTAAAATGATGTATTTTAAAAGCGTACAAAATAATAAACATACGTAATACAGACACTACAACAGACACGACGAGTATGCGGTGCTTCTTTTGATGAGTATAAGTAGGATACATAGTTTTAAATGTTTTCCAAAAGATATAAAAAGTTACGAAATGGTGCAGAGATAACATTCTGGTTTACAGATTAAAATTATTGAAAAGCCAGGGGAGGTGACTCATGATTGGAGTGGTAAAAATAGACCGCGTGCCACAAACTATTGCGATTTCGCGCTTGTTTCCCAATGCACCACTACAAATTTGGTCCCGTTGGTCCATAAATCTTTGCAGTTGAGACGGTTATTGCTGATGGATAGGAATTGTTCGGAGATAATTAAGGGGAGTAATTTCATGGTGTGTGGGAGTGATCTTGCCTAATTCAATCGTCCAAACAGGGGGAGTTACTCTACCATCAGGTAGATCCCCAGCTCTCGCTTCGTGCGTTTGAGTAGACATACAGCACAAGTCTTAGAACACCGTGCGTCATTCTAAAATTGATGTCATTTATATTTTTACCTCACATTTTGCAAGTTCCGTTATCA
>CM065702.1:39543353-39548353 GCA_017654935.2 Phymorhynchus buccinoides | reverse complement strand
CTGCAGATGGATTTTGTTCTCTACCGAGGCAAAGATATTCTAAAAGGGTAAGATGGACTACTTAAGAGCTCGGCGAACCGGGCTGATAGAGTTATCGTTAGTGGGGACAGTACACTATTCACAGTGCAGGCTATCCAAAAACTCAGACTGGAACTTGAACGGAGAATTCAACTGGCCTATCGACGTGTAAAATGTGTCCTGTTTAAAAGGGACATAACCAGTGTTTCTGTCCTCACTACTCATATAGGGAAAAGAGACCGGATGCTTATCTTCCCCTATACAGTCTTTGACCGAGGTAAAGCATTTTTTTACCCAGGTAATTTTGTTTTTAAATAGTGTCTATAATGTGTATGTGAAAGGTGTGGGTGGGTGGGGATGAACGGTGTGAGCATATTTTGTATACATTTTTGTAAATAATTATTTTATTTTATATACTTCTTCATATTGTTTTGTAATAATGTTTTTCTTCTTGATTGTTTTCTCTCGTAATATTTGTAAAGCGCTCTGAGGATGATTTTTTTTATCATCGAAGAGCGCTATAGAAGCTTTATTTATTATTATTATTATTATTATTATTATTAAGTGTAATGGAACATTTTGGCTGAAGTATGGTTGGCGGCGAAAGGGTTAACCTCTCCTCGCCGCCAGCCATTTTTCAGCCAACAATACCATTAGGCCGGGTTCACATTAGACGCGTAAGTTCCGTACGGAAAACCCTAAATAAGTGGAAGAAAGAAGGAAAAGTTTGCGCATATAGGGGAAATTCGGACACGTGCGCAAATCTTTTCCCTTCTTTGTTTCACTTATTTATGGATTGCGCACGGGTTTCCGCATGGAATGTCCGCTTATGTGTGTACACGGCCTCAAGCTTAACTGGGTAGATAAAAACATGTATCTGATCTGCAATTATAGTGGGAATTCCTCTGTGACATATAGGCCTAGCCTTACCTCCCCAAAAATTAAGAAAATAGGGACATCAGAATCTGATAACAGGCCCTGATTTGATGGGTTTTTTTAGTGGCATTGTGGTGCATTGTGACCCTTGTTGGTCAGTATCCAAAAGGGCATTCACTCTTGGAAAAGGCAGCCATTCAGTGGCCTCAAAATAGGGTTATTGGCGAGAGTTAAGCCCTTGTTGATCAGTATCCAAAAGGGCATTCACTCTTGCAAAAGGCAGCCATCAAGTGGCCTCAAATAGGGTTATTATTGGCGAGCGTTATTCCCTTGTTTGGTCAGCACTCAACCATAGATCTTCCCCCCCCCCCCCAACACACACCAAGGGCATTCAGTCTTGCAAACACAGCTGTTCCGCTCCACACAAAACCACACTTTTTAGTTAAAAGACTGAATCTAGAAATCTTAGATAAAAACTGCACCAAGCATTTCTTCCTGTAAAATATTTTGGCTGTATGTTCTACATAGTATTTCAAATATATTTCTTCCATCAGATTGATGGTAAAAACTTATTTTCGTTGAGCAGTATCCTGCAACATATTCAGTACAAAACGTTCTTGAATACACTTAGTAAGTATCGCAAGCATCAATCAAATTGCCCATGAGTGAAAACGTACAAATATCCACTGACTACAAACTAATTCATCCCAAGGATGTACTTGGGTTCTGTATTGTTGTGGCAACTACTTTCACTTTGCTAGGCGAATCGGTGCCATAAATAACTTTGGTAAAAAAAAAAAAAAGGGAGTTAATTTACGAGAAGTTCCTACCCCTTATTTATTTTACAACTAATTTAGTCACATACTACAACATATTCTTGACTGTTATTTATGAAAAGTTACTTATGGTGAACTAAAATTGGCTTGAAAAAACCCCCCTTCTGAAAATATAGATGAACTAAATGTTCCTCCGGAAACAGCTGTGCAAAAGGTATTCTTTGCAGTAGCCAGTAGCATAGGCGACAAAACAAAACCCGCCCAAATGTTGCAAACGCCAAAGAACTACACCACCACCACCACCACCAACACACAACAACAACACAACAACAAAAAAAAACCACAAGACAACAACAACAATCAATCCAACATTGAAAACGATGAAACAGAAACCACCCCGGAAGGGGCTGATTGGGATCGATCCCGATCGGAGATGCACCAGCCACGCGCCTGCCCTATCAACACGAGAGCAACCCTGCTCCAGGCATACACGGGGAAACAGCAGGCAAAACTAACTATTACACACGACAAAAAGCTGGGGGGGGGGATGGATGGTGAGTGAGAAACGGGGGAGGGTTAGGGGGGGGGGGGGGGGAGGTTCGTGTTATCTTCTAGGCTTTTTAGGTTGCACTAGGTAGGATTCTCGGACATTCTCGGACATCCTCGGACCCGAGTGACAGCCATGTTGATCCGTATACATTGTTTAAGATGCACTCATGATAATCGTTTCGAGGATTGAACAAAACAAAAGAAATAAAATAAAGGAATCTAATGTTGTTGGGTTTTGCGGTTTTTTGTTGTTGTTGTATCGCAGGCACCAAGAGCTTCAAACCAACATGGTCGCCGACGACGTCAGCGTCACGCTGATTGGCTGCAACGCTCACGTGACTCACGTGACTTCCGGGACTAGTTCCCGCGCCGCGGCGGCGGCGGCGGGGGGAGGGGATGATCGAGAACGCCGCCAGGTGGGGCGGCAAACGGCTCAGGAGTTTGCGGACTTTCTGCAAGTGCCTTACGAAGAGCTGGGCACGGGCATGGATGGCGGACCTCCTCTTCGGAGCCTCGGGCAGAATCTAGTGGCCGTTCTGGAGGAGATGGTTGAGCGCGTTGTGGTCGCTAGGCAGTCCAGGGGATCCACGGCGTCCATGGGGTCTCTCACTTATTCCCAGATTACGGACCTGCGGTCTCTTTCGGCGGAGAGCCAGCAGCGTCGTCGCGCCAAGAGGGGGAGATTGTGTCGGTGTGAGATAGATATATATATATATATTATATTATATATGAGAGAGAGAGAGAGAGAGAGAGCGAGAGAGAGAGAGAGAGAGAGAGAGAGAGAGAGTACTGTATGATAATTGTGAGAATTGTTTCAATCGCTACTAATGTTTGAAAAATTATGTTTTCATGCTATGGTGGTTTTTTTAATTCTCAGTTTGCTCGATTTACTGTTTACCTTCACACCGCGTGGTGACATAGTCTATACTATGTAGTAACATTTTTAGTCCCCGAACCTTCGGCTCGGAGAGCTATTGTTTTTGTTCTGAGGCCGTACGTCCGGTTCCGAGTGTCCGTCCGGCCTCCGTCCCGTCCGGCTATCGGTCCGTTTTTCTCAAAAACTATTCACTAATTCAGTCTATCATCATCAAATTTGGTATACTACTAGTTTGACAAGATGCCAGCTATCCACTGATGTAATTAGTTTTAAATTAAAGGTCAACGTCACGCCAGTTACGGGGTTCAAACCACGAAAACACAAAATCGCTAATATCTCGCAAAGTTTTGCAAGTATTTCAATGCAGTTTTTTTCACAACATTTCTTGATGAATGGTCTATAAACACAGTTGTCACGAATTTTTCTGTGCACTCGTGTGCGCATGATCGCGCCGCGCTCAAATCACGGGTCCGAACCCCAAAGCTCTATATAAAAAAAACTTATTCAGTTAGTTGCGTGCTGTTTTGATGCGTTTTATGTAGTTATACGTGCTGTTTTGATGCGTTTTTTATGTAGGTGTACAGCCGACACATTCGATTTCGGAAAGTACCTCGGCGATACTGCGAGGGGACTTTGCAGACGCTCGACGTTGCACTGTGTGCGTTATTTTTGTCCCATCTGTTTGCTATGACTGTACAGGGATGTACAGTAGATCTACTGTACATCCCTGGACTGTACTATAGTATGTCCACCAACATTGTCCGCTGCGTTAATTCTATTAACCCTTTCATCGTCAATCTCAATGTCGCATTTTTGTTTGTGGCTCAAGCCACAAACCTATAACTCAACTTTTGTCCGTTCTTTTCGTTCCCAAATTGTCGCTACATTTTGATAAAATGTTCGCACTTCAAATCGAGGCTACACTTTCAAAATTAATTGAGGCCGCTCTTTAAAGTGATGCATTTTAAAAGCGTACAAAATAATAAAACATACGTAATACAGACACTACAACAGACACGAACGAGTATGCGGTGCTTCTTTTGATGAGTATAAGTAATACAGATAATCTAATGTTTTCCAAAGATATAAACATTTTACGAATGGGGCAGAGATTAGACATTCTGGTTTACCAGATTAAATTAAAGAAATTGAAAGCCAGGGGAGGTACCTCATGATTGGAGTGGTAAAAAATGGAGACCGCGTGCCACAACTATTGTCGATTTTCGCGCTTGTTTTTTTGCACGACAATGAATTTATTTGTACAAATGCCAATGGACAATAAAGAACATGACTTTGACTTCTGACTTAACCCTTTTAACCGCCAATCGTAGCATTTTTGGCACACAATGATTTAACACCATGTCACTAAATTGTAAAAGTCCATCACTCGGGTCTGTTATCCATAGACCCTATTCTCTTAATTTGGGAGGTAGGATGGCCTACTTTAAATAAGTCACAGAAGAATCCCCAATATTACAGATTTTGTTCTGTACACAGGTAAAATATAATGGAGTTTATTTGCGGAAAAATAATGCGGACCGAAGGGTTAAAACCCCTTGAAATCAGTGTCTGTTATTCAAGTGATACTGCGTTCCCTAAATTTGGGCAGTAAGGATTACCCCATGTGTCAGAGAAATCCCACAATATTGTCAGACAACCACGTTTTTATGAAGCCCAGTAAGTTTAAAACCCTTTTCATTGCCACTTCCGCCTCTTGGCACACATGATTTAACACCCCATGTCACTGAATGCATCAAATTGAGGGTCTGCTGAACCACTCACCTTATTCGATGGCTTGGAGGTCAAAACGGACTATCTATGATACTCTATATGACGTATTATATGATTTCTAGTTCGCCGTGTTAATTTTATTGTGATTGCTGGCCATTTCGTCTCTTGCTCTG
>CM065702.1:39537154-39542853 GCA_017654935.2 Phymorhynchus buccinoides | reverse complement strand
CTAACCGGTAAAAAGCGCGAATAACGATGTAAGATAACAGAAAGGAGGTCCGGTTTTTTCTTCGCTAAAGACCCACCAGATCACGTGTCAAAATCACAGGTTTCACGGTTTTCCCTCTGACAGCCTGGTAAGAAATCTTGTTTTGACCAGGTCTCACTCCCATGCAAATGCCCCCCAAATTCAAACCGAAACATCCTTTTAAAGAGCAAGCCTCAATTTGAAAGTTTGGGGACATTTGTATGTGGTTCACAGTTACCCAGAAAAAAAACCAAGGGACTTACTTAATCGTGGTGGGTCCCCCAGTGTGATCTTTAACCCTTTTCACCGCCAGCCATATTTTAGCCAAAAATTTCAATTCAATTTACCTGGGTAGAGAACAAAATCAATCTGCAGTATTGGGGATTCTTCTGTGGACATACGTAAAATAAGGTATATCCCTTACTTCCCAAAACTAAGACACTAATAGGGTCTTTGGATTTTTACCCAATGTGATGCCTTTCAGTGACATAGAAGTTAAATCACTGTGGTACTAAAATGCGACGTCGGTGGTGAAGGGTTCAAGAAAAAGGTACTCGGGGAAAATTCGGCCACCAGTGGACAAATAGCCCTCTAACAACTCCCCCCCCCCTCCTCCTTCCCCCCACCCCCCCCCTCCCACAATTGCCTCACACCTCTCCCTCCTTCTTCTCCCCCTTTTGTGACCACCCCCTCCCGCCACATCTCTCTCTCTCTCTCTGTCTCTGTCTCTCTCTTTCTTTATCTGCTATCTGTCTGCTCTGTCTGTCTCTCTCTCTTTCTCTTTCTTTATCACCTCTCTCTCTCCCCTCTCTCCCTCTCTCTCTCTTTCTCTCCTCTCTCTCTTCTCTCCTTCTCTCTCCCACACCCTCTCTCTCTCTCCCTCTCTCTCTCTTCTCTATCTCTCTCACCTCTCTCTATCTCTCTTTCTTTCTCCTCTCTCTCTTCTCTCTCCCCCTCTCTTTCCTCTCTCCCTCTCTCTCTCTCCTCCCTCCTCCCCTCTCTCTCTCTCTCTCCTCCCCCTCTCTCTCTCTCTCCCTCGCCCCTATCCCTTTCCCCTCTCTCTCTCTCTCTCTCTCTCTCTCTCTCTCTCGTCTCTCTCTCTCTCTCCCTCCCCTCTCTCTCTAGTAGACTAACCTATGAGAGTATGTTTCTGAATGTATTTGCTGGTGCTTACGTGCCATTTCAGTTTTAGTGTGGTATGATTTTGATGATGATGTCTAGATGTTGTTGCACATTTGCTGTGTATTTACATTATGTGTTTGAATGCTCTTTATAATTACATTTTTCCTTTTTCGTTTCTCATTTTTCTTTCTGTTTGATTAATATGTTTTTCTTTTTTTTTAGTTTTCTTTTCTTTGTGAGGGCATAGTGAAAAGAAGCTTTGTAGCTTATCTATTTTCCCTCAATAAAAAAAAATCGTGAATCGTGAAATCTCTCTCTCTTTCTCTCTCTCTCTATCTCTCTCTCTCTCTCTCTCTCTCTCTGCCACTCTCTTATTTTTCTGTATAGAATATCTTGTCTTATATGTTTGCTAGATGGTGTCCAACACTGATTCTTTTATTTGCCTTTATTCGTAATGCATGTTACTCATTTTGGTTTTTTGCATGAATCCCTGACGCTGGAAATGTGATAATCCCTTCCTTGACATAACTGACTGTCACTGTCAATGTCAATAAATATGATTCTGAAGCGTCTCTATCTCTCTCTTTCTCTCTCTCTCTCTCTCTCTCTCTCTCTCTCTCTCTCTCTCTCTCTCTCTCTCTCTCTCTCTCTCTCCATCTCCCTCTCTCTCTCTCTCTCAAGGCTAATTAGGCCATTGTCAGTTAAAAGACAATCCGAAGCGTCTGAGCGTCTCTCTCTCTCTCTCTCTCTCCCTCTCACTCTCTCTCTCCCTCTCCTCTCTCTCTCTCTCTCTCTCTCTCTCCCTCTCTCTATACCTCTCTCTCTCTCTATCTCTGTCTCTCCCTCTCTCTCTCTCTCTCTTAAATTCCCAAACTTCCCCATCTTTATCCCCCCCTTTTTGTGGAAATCACGTTGACAATGAATCCCATTTCTTATTAAAATGTCCTCAGTATCAAGACCTCAGGGCGAAATTTCTTAAAGACCCACCAGATCACGTGCCAAAATCACGTGTTTCACGTGTTTTCCCCTCTTATAGCTGGAAAGAAATATTGTTTTGACCAGGTCTGACTCCCATATAAATGCCCCCAAAATTTAAACCGAAAAATCATTTTAAAGAGCAGCCTCAGTTTGAAGTTGGGGACATTTGTATGTGGGTCACATAACCCAGAGAAAAAAACCCACCCAAGGGACTTAATCGTGTTGCGTCAGTGTGTCTTTAAAGACGTTGAACATCTGACTCTTCATACCGGTATCCTATTGGAAAGCATCTAATGAAATTCACAGACATAAAGTTTCTCGGTATGTTTTTCGTGACATTAGTAGAAGGCAAAGAGAAAAAATACAACTATAGATGTATGTCTTAATTGGAATTAAAAAAACATGTGTTCTTATTTTTGCATGGAACATGTTAACTTTAGGCGTACATCATGCATCCATACTAATAGTGATCGAATGCCAAAGATGCTTGTTTGTGTATGGTTACCTTTTTGGCTTGATAACTATTTTAAGTATGTAGGTTTTTATTCTCCACTTCCCCAACCCTTTCCCTCCAATGCATTGTGCCCCCCCCCCCCCCCCCCCCCCCGTGGGATACTGCGGGGTCTTTGTATAAATAGTTCCCCCACCTTCCGGAAGTTCTGTGCTTGTAACTTCCTCTAATCTGTCACTCTTTGACTCTGCCTTTTCCCTTTGCTTACTGTCATCTACTATCTTTCTGCCTTACCGGTCTATTATTCACCTGCCTTTTTTTCAAGAAAAACAATTTCATGCACACGCGCGCGCACATAGAGAGAGAGAGAGAGAGAGAGAGAGAGAGAGAGAGAGAGAGAGAGAGAGAGAGAGAGAGAGAGAGAGAGAGACCACAGAGAGAGAGAGGAGAGAGCGAGGAGAGAGAGAGAGAGAGAGGAGACGGAGAGACAGAGAGAAGGGAGAGGTGGAGAGAGAGAGAGAGAGAAAGACAGAGAGAGAGAGAGAGAGAGAGAGGGAATGAGACAGAGAGAGAGAGAGAGAGAGAGGGAGAGAGAGAGAGAGAGAGGAGAGAGAGAGAGAGAGAGACAAGAGAGAGACTGGAGAGAGAGAGAGAGAGAGGGAGAGAGAGAGAGAGAGAGATTCTAGAGAGAGAGGAGAGAGCGAAGAGAGATAGAGAGTGAGAGAGAGAGAGAGAGAGAAAGAGAGCGACAGATAGAGAGAAAGAAATATGAACGAGAAGAATAATAGAGGAGAGAGAGAGAGGGAGAGAGATTGAGAAAACAGACGGAGAAGAGAGGAGAGGAGAGGGTGAGAGTGTATTGGGAGTGTGAGAGAGAGAGAGAAAGAGAGAGGGAGAGCGGAGAGAGAGAGAGAGAGACAGATCTGAGACAGAGAGAGAGCAGAGAGAGAGAGAGATGAGGAAGAGAGAGAGTGAGGAGAATCTAGACGTGAGAGAGAGAGAGACGACTAGAGAGAGAGAGGAGAGTGGGAGAGTGAGAAGAGGAGAGGAGAGAGAGGAGAGAGAGGAGGGAAGTTGAGAGAGATGGGAGAGAGAGAGCGATTGCCAGAGAGAACGAGAGAGAGAGAGAGAGAGATTCAGAGAGAGGGAGAGAGGAGAGACACGAGAGAGAGAGAGATCTAGAGCGATTGAGAGAGAGAGAGAGAACGAGAGAGACACGAGAGAGACGAGAGAGCAGACAGAGAGACTGTGAGAGAAAGTGTGTGACACACGAAGACACACAAAGACACGTACAGATAGGCTTAGTTTCAGAGAAGGGTGGGTGATGGTGGGGGTTGAGGGGTTTTGTGGGGAGGGGTGTGTGCGTGACGAATTGCCAAATAAACTGTCTGGCGTTCCGGCATCCTATCCGAGTAGCTACCATCGATCCATCCCATAATCTAATGGAACAATTCACTCTGTGGCCTACTTTTCCCTTTCTTAATTTTTTTTTGTCCGACCCAGACAGGGCACGAAATTGGTCATGGAGAGTGGGGTGTTGGGGTGGGTGTGGGTGTGGGTTGTGTGGGGGGGTGTTTGAATGAAAATAGAGATAAAGAGAGATAGAGAGAGAGAGAGAGGGGGGGGCACAGAGAGAGAGAGAGACCTCAAAACTCAAACTCAAAAATGTTTTAATGTCAGACCTCCGGCCTATGACATTGAGGGTGTGCAAAATATTACATAATGTAATAAACGAAAACAGGACAAAAGTGAATGTTCTTTCACTTAGCACTAACAGGTTATCCAACATGAATTTTATAATGCATAAGTTCATGTACGTACTATCAGATGACATAAGTTCATATCTTTTTTTTTAAACGCATCAAATATAAGCATGGCAACATCTCTAGTTATGAATGTATTTCCATTGGCAAGAAGACTTTTTAATTCAATAGGAAAGTTGTTTCTAAATGTATTATGTTTGAAAACATACTTGTCTCTTAGATCTTTATAGGTACTGCACAGAGAGAGAGAGAGAGAGAGAGATAGGAGAGAGAGAGAGAGAGAGAGAGAGAGAGAGAGAGAGAGAGAGGGGGAGGGGGGACGGAGGAGAGAGATGAGAGAGAGAGAGAGAGAGAGAGAGAGGGGGGGTCAGAGAGAGGTACGAGAGAGAGAGAGAGAGAGAGAGAGAGAGAGAGAGATTCAGATTGTCTTTAACTGCCGTAAAGGATGGGTCAATTTCCAAAACAACGGACTAGTAAATGTGCCGATGTAGTATGAAACATACACTATATTGCAAGCAGACTTCCTGGGTCACTGGACCCCTGGCTGGACACAATGGGGGGTCAAAACACCGTCAGTATATATAGGTCAATGAGCCGGGCCCGCTGACCATCTGAAGCTCTGAAGAGAGAGAGAGAGAGAGAGAGAGAGAGAGAGAGAGAGAGAGAGAGAGAGAGAGAGAGAGAGAGAGAGAGTGTGTGTGTGTGTGTGTGTGTGTGTGCGTGCGTGTGTGCGTGTGCGTGTGTGTGTGTGTGTGTGCGTGTGCGTGCGTGCGTGCGTGTGTGTGCGTGCGTGCGCGTGCGTCTACGTAGAACACACAGTCAACATATTGAAAGGACGTGCTTGGTGGATTGGTTTCCCCCCCTAAGATTTCTAGATTCAGTGTGTGGTTGTTTTTTAACGAAACAATAGCTCGACTTTGTGTGCGACGGAACAGCTGTGGACATACAGACATACAGACAGACAGACAGACAGACGAACAGACATGTACACAGGCTGACATACAGACACAAGAAACGGACAAAAGGCGACGAGGTGACCGGGTTATGTACGTATGACCAAGGGAAGGACGACTCGGACATCAATTATACTGAAGATAGGCAGGTGATAATAACGTGACCTAATGAGCGGCTTAGCTGGCTGTTTTGAGCGCCAGGTGGCATAGCGCTCGAGTGGGGCTAATCCTCTCTATATTCTTAGTTGGGGATTAAAGAGAGAGGGAGAGAGAGGGAAAGGAGTCCCCCCCCCCCCCTCTCTCTCTCTCTCTCTCTCTCTCTCTCTCTCTCTCTCTTTCTCTACCCCCAACTAAAGATATCACGAGATAAGCCCTTATCGAGTTGGTTGCCACCTGGCGGTCAAATTGGCGAGC
>CM065702.1:39527154-39532154 GCA_017654935.2 Phymorhynchus buccinoides | reverse complement strand
CATAAAGCTGTATTTTAGGAACATTTTTAGCTAATAACCTTTTTGGAATACTAACCCTATCCCTAACCCTAGCCCTAACCCTACCCCTACCCCCCACCCTATAAGACGGGAAAACGCAACGAACCACAACTGTGACAAATCGCGGTGTACTGCAGTACATAGTGGGGGGTAGGGTTAGGTTTAGGGCTAGGGTTAGGGCTAGGGTTAGTATTCCAAAAAGGTTATTAGCTAAAAATGTTCCTAAAATACAGTTTTATGTATGGTAAGAAAGGCAATAACGGAAAAATACAATTAAGCGAGAAATGCAGGGGTGGTGGCACATCTTTACCTTTACCAATTATCGTCCACGTGCTCAACACACGTGCGAGTAATAATTAAAAAAACCTATAAAAAAAAATTACAAGCAATACACACATAATTTATTTCATGTAGATTCTTGACTCTTATTCCAACCCATCCCCCTCCCCCCCTCCCTTTTTTTGCCCCATCCCCCCACCCCCCCCAATAAAACCAACCCAACCTTAGTGCTCCAAAATGTTTACATTGACATTTTTTTGACCCTACAAGGACACCATACAGACTGTCTTCAAAGACCCACCAGGTCACGTGTTAAAATCACGGTTTTCACGTGCTTTCCCTCTTATGGCTGGTAAAGAAATCTTAAAGACACACGGACCCACCACCATTAAGTCCCTTGGTGTGTTTTTTTTCCTGGGTAGCTGTGACCCACATACAAATGCCCCAACTTCAAATTGAGGCTGCTCTTTAAAATGATGTTTCGTTTTGAATTTGTATGGGCGTCAAACCTGGTCAAAACAAGATTTCCTACCAGCTGTAGAAGGGAAAACACGTGAAACCCGTGATTTTGACACGTGATCTGGTGGGTCTTTAAAGACATTTCCTAGCGTAAGAGGGAATGTGACACGTGACGTGGGGGGGGGGGGGGTGTCTTTAACTTTTGTCACAGGACATAATACATACTACCCATGCGCGTGCGCACGCGCGTAAAGCCCGGAGACATATAGAGTATATTTAGCACTCTATCACATGCTATAGCACGCGACCCTTTCATAATTATACCGACATCCCCCCCCCCCCTCCAACATCCCCCCCCCCCCACACCCCTCTCCTCGTTTTTTGGTCATCAAATTTGAATTTTTGTCTTAGCTATCAAAACTGGTATCGTCATCGTCTGGACATCCTGGGCAGACTTAACAAATCTATACCAATATAATAAAAGCCACAGTGTGTGTGTGTGTGTGTGTGTGTGTGGCTGTCTGCCCGTCCGAAAACAACAGGAATTGTTCGGAAATAATTAAGGGGAGTAGTTTCATGGTGTGTGGTGGGAATCGGATCTTGCCTCATTCAATCGGTCAAACAGGGGAAGTTCCTCTACCATCAGCTCTCGCCTCTGGTGCGTCTGAGCAGACATACAGCACAGCGTCATTCTAAAATGTATGCCATTTATATTTTTATGTCACATTTTGCAAGTTTTATCAGTTTGTGGCCACTGGACACCCCTAATTGTTCTAAAAGGAAATGTTTGCAAGTCGCTGACTCGCATCCTGCAGCTTCAAGCTTCGACGCCTTTGTTGCATTGTTGCTATTTGACCGAGTAATGGAGGTAAATAACTCTAATTTTCACGAAGTGCTCTCCCTTAGTTTTTTTTCTCTCCCGAAAATCGTCTATTGGCTGTAGTTTGAACACTTTTGGCAGTAAAGGCCCCCCAGGGTAGAGTGGGGCACAGAGGCAATGCGTTCGCCTCATGCAAAATAAACCCCGGGTTCGAACCTGGGTACAGGGGATTTTTGTCCTCTCACTCTGCACTACTAGGCCTGACGCTGGTCTGAACGTGGAGTCTTTCGGATCAGAGACGATAAACCGAGGTCCCGTGTGTCCATGCACTTAGCAACACACGTTAAACCCTGTGGGCCACGGAAAAAAAAAGTCATTTTCCTTCCTCATCAGGCACCAATTCGCCTAGCAAAGCATAGGCAACAGCCGCATTAGAGACAGACCCCAGGTTCATCCTCAGTGGGAGATACCCGATGGCTTGGAGTCAAAACGGACTATCTTTAGATAGTCCATTGACGTATTGGATTTATTGCAAAAACTGATAACTTGTATCAAACAAAGACTGCAGAACTATACAAAGAGGGTTTTGCTGTTTATATTTCAGCAGTCTTTTTTTTTATACAAGTTATTAGTTTTCGTAATAAGTTCAATAATATGTCAATGGACTATCTAAAGATAGTCCGTTTTGATTCCAAGCCATCGAAATTACTATGAAGTAGCGGATACGAATGCGATACATTCCCAAACCCGTGATGACAGTTTCAAAAAGCTGCGAAGCGAAACGAACGGAGTGTAGCTGCTAGCATAGTAATACTACAAACTCTAAAATACTTTCTCAATGAACTTCGCGACTCTAGTAGAAGTGCGCGACTCCACAGCAGTAAAAATAAATTCTGCCTGAAGCGAAACAGGAGCAATATTATACTAAAAATACACACATAAAGGTTTGCATAATAATGAGGACATCAGGACATCGAAACAATAATGACCGTTTCCTTCTCTCCTTGGGTAAGGTCAAACAGGTCAAGGTCATTTGGGGGTTTAAAGGTCGTGGCTTTGGCTACAGGGATGGTGGGATAGGGAGAGGGAGAGAGAGAGAGAGAGAGAGTGGGAGAGCGAGGGGAGAGGGAGAGAGAGAGAGGGAGAGAGAGAGAGAGGAGAAAAAAGATGGCTTAAGGTAAATGGGCCGTGAATGGTATATTATAAAGGAGAGAGATTGAGATTGTATCAATATGAAATCGGCATTTAGAATGTTCCTGTTCCTGTTCGTTCTCTCTCTCTCTTCTCTCTCTCTCTCTCTCTCTCTCTCTCTCTCTCTCTCTCTCTCTCTCTCTCTCTCTCTCTCCTCCCTCTCTCTCTCTCTCTCTCTCTCTCTCTCTCTCTCTCTCTCTCTCCATCTCCGTGTTCTTTCTCTCAGTGCGCGCGTGCGTGTGTGCGTGTGTGTGCGTGCGTGTGTGCGCGCGCGCTCGTGCATATGTGAGTGCGCGTGCTTGTGCGTGCGTGTGCGTGTGTGCGTGTGTGCGTGTGTGTGCGCGCGTGCGCGGTATTTAAACGCTTTCTTGACATAGCAGGTGTCACCGAAAGGTCATTTTGAATCATGCTTTTATGGTTGTATAGTTTTGGTGTGGCTAAGAGGTCAGTTGGTCAGAATCCCAGTTGAATACTAATCTACAAATCTACCACCCCTATTATCATTTACTTTGATCTCTAGGAAGTCAAGTACATGTGAATTCACCCGTGAACAATAAAATGAGAATTCTGATAATTATATTCTTCTTCTTCTTCTTTTTCTTCTTCTTATTATTACTATTTTTATTATTATTATTATTATCATCATTATTATTATTATTATTATTAATATGATTGGTAAAGGTAAAGATGTGCCACCCCCCACCCCCCCTGCATTTCTCGGTTAATTGCAATTTTCAGTTTTTGCCTTTCTTACCAAACATAAAGCTGTATTTTATTAACCTTTTTAGCTAATAACCTTTATGGAATACTAACCCTATCCCTAACCCTATCCCTACCCCCCCCCCTCCCCTATAAGCCCTGTTACTCGTAAGTTTAAAGTGAATGATTATGAGTTGATATTTCCGAAGCCAGATTTCTTTTGTCAATACGATTGCGATAATTTCTTCCCCTCCATCCATCGTGTTCTGGTTTAAACGATTTATTCTTCAGTTACATTCGCATAGACATAAATCACAGCAGACTGAAGCAACAACAAGCGAAGCTTATAGCGTGCTCAGTTAGAAAATGTACACAGCAATATTGGCGGAATTTGCAATGACTGAATTAACCCTTTCACCGCCAAAGTCGCATTTTTAGCACCACAGTGATTTAACACCTATGAAATGCACGTTGCATCAAATTGGGGTCTATTATACAAAGATCCTTTTGTCTTAGAAATAAGGATGTATGTCACAGCAATACTGCAGATGGGTTTTGTTCTCTACCTAGATAAATTTAATGGAAGTTTTTGGCTGAAAATGGCCTGCTGGTTTGTGAAAAGGGTTAAACATGGAAAACAAATGTACGAAACAGAACAAAAAAGAATGAAAATGAAAGACTGGGTGGATGCAAACTTGAATCGACACAGCTATACACTATTTTTTGATCATTAGGAAAAGATGCAATACACAAACATGAACATAAATACTATTACACACACCAAAAAGAGAGTGAGAGATGAGAGAGTGAGAGAGAGAGAGAGAGAGATGAGAGAGAGAGAGAGAGAGACGGAGAGAGAGTGAGACGAGAGAGAGGAGGACGAGAGGAGAGAGAGAGAGAGAGAGAGAATACGAATACGAATACGAATTTTTTTTTTATTGAGGGTAAAACAGATAAGCTGGGTAGCTTTTTTACACTATTGCCCTCAAGCAAATAAACAATTAATGAAGAAAATGATTAACAGAAACGTAAAAACAACAACAACAAAACCTGGCAACAATAGTGACAAAAATATACATGTAATATAATACAACAAGGCAAAAATGGCCACACAACAGCAATTCAAAATTAGAGACCCCCACCCCACACCCACAAAAAACACACAAAGAAACAACAACAAAAACACACCTCCCAGTCTCTACCCCCTCCCCCCCGCACTCACTCCCACAAGCACCCCCCACATACCCCACCCCCACAAACCTATGCCACACATACATACATGCATACAAATTCTTATGTAATGTATGTACATGTACATGTATATCAGTTCACATAAAATCTTAAATGTTCTCTACACCTTGTAATATCATTTGAATGTATATAGAAACATAATTAAACGTGTATTGTGAACATATGTATTGTTAATTCGTAATCTAAAATAAGACTAAACAGATTTATAATTGGTCCATCAAGTATTTATGAATTGCCTTTCTGAAAGATGACAAGCTCGGTTTCTGTTTTATGTGGTTAGGCA
>CM065702.1:39499654-39502154 GCA_017654935.2 Phymorhynchus buccinoides | reverse complement strand
AAACACACAAACAAACAAACAAGCAAACAATCAAAAACTACTCACCATTGCAAGTATGCAGACTGACGAACACACAAACGACAGCAGCGAAAACGGACGACAAGGATGCCATGACTTCAGGACGATTCTTCTTTCTCCTTCTTCCTCTTCTTTTTCTTCTTCTTCAATCTTTTCTGGCACACAAAAAAAGTCCTAGCAACTTAGGCACCAAAATCACAAAACTAGATAGGTACAAGATGCTGTGAACACACACACACACACACACACACACACAACACACTCGGAGTTTTCAAAACGAATGAGAATGAAGAAGAGAGAAATTATAAATGAACAAGAATAAATCTCTTTCAATCGCAAAACAAAACCCCACAAAAAACTGGTTTCGAAAACCGTTTTTTTACCCACTTTCCTGCCTGTCTGGATATAATGTATGTATGTGTGTATATATAACACTTTAGCTTCCTAGATATGCAAATAGACCGAGTAAGTCCTCGTTGTTTATTTATATACTTCGCAAGAGAACGTCGCGCGCCAGCTTCCTCACAAAGTTGAGCGGGTTGAGTGAGTGAGACCTGCTGTTGCGTGTCCGGTTCGCGAGCGAGCTGATTTTTTGTTATAGAGAATTATATGTGACGCTTGCGCGAGCTTGTGGGTATGTAAACTCAAGGGCGAAAGAAACGCGACTGAAACGCGAACATTAGTTTTCAGTGCTTAACCTATTATTTATACACCTTGTGGTGGAATAATGTCGTAGCCCAGTGTCTGAACGTCGATGCAATATATGAAAATATCACGCACAGCATTACAAAATTCGCCGATGGGAGACCGTTTAAGACGGTACGTGACGTTTCCAAATCCAAATCCAAATCCAAATCATCTTTATTATCTCATAACAGAGAAATTGCACTCAGGTGCACACAAGAAAAACAACAATAAACACATTGATCAACAACAACAACAAAGAATATGAACTAATGACTAAAGTTTGAATGAAATGGTGAAATGTGACGCACTTGGACATCGTGCCGATAACATTAAATGGCATAGGAGTGTTCAAACATGATTAATGAATAAAACCGCGCACTAAATTTTCAACTCACTCCTGTCATTTGCGCGCAAAAGAAATTCAAATATTGTACCCCCCCAAAAGAAACCACCGCGTATTTTGCCCTATGGCCTCTCAGAGGTAAGCAATGACGTCATAGAGGTTACAAATGTTATGAAAGACATTACTGTCAATCACAATTTTTAAACAAAATCAGGCTAATTGGCGGGGCAGTTCCTTAGGCAAAAGCTGTTACGTTTTGTGTCAAGAAAGTAGGGCTAAACCGCCCCAAACAGAACAATAGCAAAAAATATAACCACATTTAAAAAAAAAAGAAAATGAGGCGAGTTGTGATATGACTCTATGTAATTATCTCTCTTTAACAGCAAAAAATTAAAAAAAACATTACAAGTGACAGATTCAATTTCCATTAATTAAGAAATGATAATAATGGATGACAGGAAGATTGTAAATGACACCTCCCATGTTTTGAACAAACATTACGAACTATTACCTTCTGGACGTCGCTACAAAACTTTTAAAGTCAACTCCAGGGCACAGAAATCCTTCATCCCCAGATCCATCCACCTCCTGAACTCATGATCCTTTTAGGTTTAAATGTGTGTTCATCGTGTTAAAAGAAACTATGCATGCTTATCCTTAGACGTGTATGTATCCACATATAATGTGTATCTTTAAGCGTGTATTATGTGTAACTTTTACTCCTATTCATGCATGCTGAATGTCGATGTCTTTGTTATTCTGGCACCTGAACAAAAATTTTCCTTGGGAGATAATAAAGTGAATTTGATTTGATTGATTTGACTTGATTTCAAGAGCGCCTTTATCAATTTAAATCAATTTAAACTCAAGCTCTTCCATACACTGACACACACGCAGTCACACACACAAAACCCACAATATCTCCCATACATTCAACCAGGTACAAGAACAATGATGAACAAGTGCAACGTCGAGCGGCTGCAAAGTCCCCTCGCAGCATCGCCGAGGTACTCCGAAATCGGAATGTGTCGGCTGTACACATACATAAAAACGCATGAAAACAGCACGTAACTGAATAGTTTTTTATACATAGCCTTGGGGTTCGGACCCGTGATTTGAGCGCACGCGATCATGCGCACACGCAGAAAAATTCATGACAACTGTGTTATAGACCATTCATCAAGAAATGTTGTGGGGAAAAAATGCATTAAAATACATGCAAAACTTCGCGAGATATTAGCGATTATGTGTTTCGGGGTTTGAACCTCGTAACTGGCGCGACCTTGACCTTAATGTAAAATTAAATACATCAGTGGATAGCTGGCATCTTGGCAAACTAGTATACCAAATTTGATGATGATAGACTGAATAGTTTTTGAGAAAAACGGACGAATAGCCGGACGGAGGCACGCCGGACGGACCAGACAAAAACAATAGCTCCCCGAACCTTCG
>CM065702.1:39474669-39484669 GCA_017654935.2 Phymorhynchus buccinoides | reverse complement strand
TTTCTTTTTGTCTTCTCTTTATATTTTTTTCTCTTTTTTTTTGGTTCGAGGGCAAGATGTAAACAAGCTTAGATGTGACGAGGTAATGGGTTAAAAGGCCAAGTCTCTAGGGAAGACTTTAGAAAATTTGCCTTTAGCCCACTTCTCTAGGGTATGGGAGATGAGCAACTTTCCCGGCCCCTTTTCATCTAATAAATTTATATTTGTGCCCGGGTTCTGGCTCGTATGATTGTAAGAAATACAAGTGGTTGAATTGCTCTAAATGGCAGACAGAGAGAAGTAGGGTTTTACATGAAATTACAAGACTCCCACTCTCATCAGTCTGACCAAAGGGTTCAGGATTATTTGACACTTGTATTTTATTTACTCACAAAATCTGCATAAGATTATGCAACAATAATAATAAAGCAGCTCAATGGCGCCAAAACAAAATATGGATAAAAAAAACAATGAAATCCGAAAGGATTTACAAGACTTTTGTCTTTCTATAAGGTTCGCCCCATGCCGGAAGGGTTACTAATTATCTTCGGTGTCCGTAGGAAAGTTCAAATGATTGGCGCAGTCCGGTAGACTTAGCTGTTTGAAGTTCTGGGCTTGCTCGTCAGGTGAGAGTAGCTCCCAGTCGTTCCGGTTACGGCTTCGCGGGATGGCACGGTTCAGGCGTGGTCTCCTCGCGGATTCTGGGTGCGGGTCGTCTTGGCGGCGATCCCGTCTTGGTGCTTGGTGGAGTCCGGGATGATCTTCCGGCCCACGATGCCCTGCTGATAATCACAGGAGAAGGTGGATGTAGATCTCTATGGCTTAGAGACAAGGGGCTTCAGTCGGCAGGGAATTAGTGAATCCCAACCGGCTTGAAGGCTTCCCTTGTACAATAGCACTACATGTAGTTAATAAATAAACTGAATTTCAGTTAACAAACTGAGATCAGTAAAACATAAAAGGTGATCAATCCATCATCACTCTCCATCCAACACCTGGAAAGGAATGGTATCATAAAGTGCAAGATTGCGGCCCATAGGTTTCCTACTAAAAATAGTGCAAGATTGCGGCCCATAGGTTTCCTACTAAAAATAGACAAAAGGGTTAGTAGGCATAAACTCCGGTTCTGGTACCAAAAGTGTTCAAGTCAAAAACACACACACACAAATAATCAGTGCACATAAATAGAATAGAATGTTTACCACTTCTTTTCAATAACATATCTATCTACTCCTTATTCATCATTGAACATAGGATCTAGATCAAAACTAGAGTCAAACAAACAACCAGTCTCAATCACCAGTCATCAATAAGACTTACTAGGTGGGCTATTCTGGCTGGGAGAGGTGTTGCTCTAGTCAGTTTCAGCGTCTTGTGTGAAAAACTTTTTCTCACTACGCCAATTATAGCCTTCACTTTCAAACAATGAAAGCCTGCTATTGGTTTATAGCAGTCGACACGTCACAAGATGCTGTTCTAAATGTACCGAACAATCACGCGCCTATTACATCCTTATCACGTGCCGACATTCAAAATCCTTCTCGTGTTCGGAACGGCAAAACCATCTTCAAAGGGAGATAACCGTGGTTGTCACTTTCTTGTGATGGGTAAGGGCGCGGTGTCTTACAAAGGGAACCGACTCTTGATATCACTATCTCGTGATGAGACGGTAGATAAGGGGGGGGGGGGGGTGAAGGGAGATAACCTCGGTAGGTGGTACGTGCTGACCGGGGAGACAAATCTAACTTGAAAGGGACCAATCCCGGAATCGGCATTCTTTAGATGGTGGGTGGCAATTAACGTGGCGGCGCGGCGGACAAAGAAAATGAAAAGGAGAGGGGGGGGGGGGGGGGGGGTGTAGATAAAGAAAGAGGGGGTCGCGCGGGACACTTACGTCACAGAGGCCCCCCGAAGAAAAGATTCTGGTACCGGAATCTTCCTGTGGAACGCCGACTCCACTTTCGTCTTGGGCGACAGGGACAAATTAGTGGGGAGACTGGGTCGGCTGGAATGGTGGAACATCTGGTCGCAACACAGAGTTCAAAGGAGCAGGTGGGTTAGAGATCAGTGGAATGGATTCCGACTGAGGTTGGTGCGGCAATCCTGTGTTGAGTTGTCCCAAGGTTGATTGCAGGATAGCAAACACCTCTTGCCTGAGTTTCCCCTTTAGCCTGGATTCATCATTGCTGATGATGTGGTTTGGTAGGCCGATTCGGGCGAAAATGGCTTTGAGTGCCGCGGCTATCTGGCTAGCATCAAGTGAGGAGATTGGGGCGGCATCGCACTGCATGGTACATATGTCGACCACGGTGACTATGTACCGGAATTTCTTCTTCCGTTGAGGTAGAGGCCCGACCAAGTCGACTGCCACTCGCTGAAAGGGAGGGGTAGGTGACGGCTGTACGTGCGGCGGCCTGTCCCGATAGTACCTTCGGTGGGTGTTTGCGGGTACAGTGCTGCCTTTCACCTGAGGTACCTGTGGCGAGTGGTCTTGGGTCGTTAGGCGGACATTCCTTGGGAAGGATTTTCCAAGTTGTGGCGGACTTGGGGACTTGGGACAATCTGGATTGGCTCGCGCGGCAATTTGGTTTGCCGCGTTGAGAGGTTTCTTCCCTGCTGAGGGAGATTTGCTCTTTGGGAAGGAGGGAGGGAGTTGGTTTGTGGATTGGGGAGAAGGGAATCCTGCTGAAACAATAGCAGGTTGAGAGGGGTGCCCTAAAAACACATACTGTGATCCCAGTATGAGGTCATAGACAGGACTGTCCATGAGCACTGCCTTGATGGGTCCCTTTACAAATCTGGTGTCGACATTGATTATGGCGACTGGCAAAGTGGATGGGGGGATTGCAGCATCAGGGCCTTGCAGAGAGATGAAGTCTCCCGTGTATGCTGACGCGGGGACTAAGGATCCACAGACAATTGCGTCGCATGACAGTCCAGTGTCATAGAGACACTGAACAGGGATGTTGTTGACAGTCGCCTGTCCAACGACTGACGGTGTGCCTGGACACTGTACTGGGGAGGGGTTTGTGCAATTCTGCGAAGTCGAGACGACTTGCATAGTTGCAACATTTTGCCGCTTGTAAGCAAGTTTCCTGCAGTCATCCCGATTGTGGGTGTTCGACTTGCAGTATGAGCAGAATAAGGGTTGTCCCAGTGGTTGTCGTTCATGGGTAGAACTGTTTGACCCACTTTTGGAGTTGGGGTTAAACCTGCTCTGCTGTGAAGCAGTGGACCCAACTACTTGCTGTAGTTTTGGCCTTTTAGGGGCGCTAGGTTCATCATGGGCTAGTGTGTACCTATCACTTAGCTGGATGAGGTCAGCCAGAGTTGTGGCACCTTGTTCGGCAGTAAAGGTGCGTAACTCTGGGGACATGGTTTCGCGCAGTTGCTCGCAAACCATCAGTTCCCGTAGATCCTCATAGGACTCTGATTTTGGCAGAAAGGGACACCCATTTTGTCAGATAGTTCCCCAGTCTATCTGAAAATTGGGCATAGGACTCTCCCCTACCTTTTCTGGTTGACCGGAACTTTTTCCGGTAGGCGTCAGCTGTCAACTCGTATCTGTTGAGCAGGGCTTCTTTCAAAGCTGGGTAGTCGGTAATTTGGCTTGACGGAAGTTTGCTATACACCTCATAAGCCACACCCCTGAGACTTTGGGCAAGCTTGAGGTTGTACTTTTCCGGAGCAAGCTCAAATTCCTGGGCCAGTCTTTCAAATCTATCGAGGAATGCATCGATAGACTCTGTTGCCTCATTGAATGCCTCCAATGTGAAGGTCATGGCTGAGGTATGAATGGGAGGGGGAAAATTTTGAGGGGCAGCAGTCTCAGAGTCTGCTGAGTTTTCAAGCTGCTTCATAGCTAGCTCATGGTCTCGCGCCTTTTCTCGCTCAGTGGCCTCAAGTTCGAGTTCTTTATTTTTGGCATCCTGCACTAGTTGCCTCTGCCTTAACTCATGAGTACGGATTTGCTCTTGAGCGTCGCGATCTTTATCTGCTTGTTGAGCCTCGCGATCTTTATCTGCTTGTTGAGCCTCGCGAGCTTTATCAGCCTCTTGAGCCTCGCGAGCTTTATCAGCCTCTTGAGCCTCATGAGCTCTCTGTTTGTCTTTCTGAGCCTCCTCGCGGACTTTATCAGCCTCTTGAGCCTCCCGAGCTTTGTCAGCCTCTTGAGTCTCGCGAGCTTTCTCTTTGTCATATTCAGATATGACAAAATTTGCTAACTCTTGGCCTGACAATCCTAGAGATTCTCCCCATTCTTTAAGTTCCCTCCTAAGTTTAACAATCTCAGCCATGGTTGTAAATACAACTATTCAAAATAAAAACAAAACTGCTGAGTTGAATGTATCAAACAACACTTAACTATTTCAGCATAAACAGAAATAGCATGCACATCAAAATAAAGTCATAAATAGCATTCAAACAAATCAAATCAAAACACAGTGAACCAAATCACAATAACTTTCCCAGTGGACACAAGATAAGTTTTGAAAAGGAACTACCGTTTGAATTGAAATTTGTTAGACTTTATGAAAAAAAATATCCCGGACGCGAGCCCCCAATTAGATGTGACGAGGTAATGGGTTAAAAGGCTAAGTCTCTAGGGAAGACTTTAGAAAATTTGCCTTTAGCCCACTTCTCTAGGGTATGGGAGATGAGCAACTTTCCCGGCCCCTTTTCATCTAATAAATTTATATTTGTGCCCGGGTTCTGGCTCGTATGGTTGTAAGAAATACAAGTGGTTGAATTGCTCTAAATGGCAGACAGAGAGAAGTAGGGTTTTACATGAAATTACAAGACTCCCACTCTCATCAGTCTGACCAAAGGGTTCAGGATTATTTGACACTTGTATTTTATTTACTCCCAAAATCTGCATAAGATTATGCAACAATAATAATAAAGCAGCTCAATGGCGCCAAAACAAAATATGGATAAAAAACAATGAAATCCGAAAGGATTTACAAGACTTTTGTCTTTCTATAAGGTTCGCCCCATGCCGGAAGGGTTACTAATTATCTTCGGTGTCCGTAGGAAAGTTCAAATGATTGGCGCAGTCAGGTGGACTTAGCTGTTTGAAGTTCTGGGCTTGCTCGTCAGGTGAGAGTAGCTCCCAGTCGTTCCGGTTACGGCTTCGCGGGATGGCACGGTTCAGGCGTGGTCTCCTCGCGGATTCTGGGTGCGGGTCGTCTTGGCGGCGATCCCGTCTTGGTGCTTGGTGGAGTCCGGGATGATCTTCCGGCCCACGATGCCCTGCTGATAATCACAGGAGAAGGTGGATGTAGATCTCTATGGCTTAGAGACAAGGGGCTTCAGTCGGCAGGGAATTAGTGAATCCCAACCGGCTTGAAGGCTTCCCTTGTACAATAGCACTACATGTAGTTAATAAATAAACTGAATTTCAGTTAACAAACTGAGATCAGTAAAACATAAAAGGTGATCAATCCATCATCACTCTCCATCCAACACCTGGAAAGGAAGGGTATCATAAAGTGCAAGATTGCGGCCCATAGGTTTCCTACTAAAAATAGTGCAAGATTGCGGCCCATAGGTTTCCTACTAAAAATAGACAAAAGGGTTAGTAGGCATAAACTCCGGTTCTGGTACCAAAAGTGTTCAAGTCAAAAACACACACACACAAATAATCAGTGCACATAAATAGAATAGAATGTTTACCACTTCTTTTCTATAGCATATCTATCTACTCCTTATTCATCATTGAACATAGGATCTAGATCAAAACTAGAGTCAAACAAACAACCAGTCTCAATCACCAGTCATCAATAAGACTTACTAGGTGGGCTATTCTGGCTGGGAGAGGTGTTGCTCTAGTCAGTTTCAGCGTCTTGTGTGAAAAACTTTTTCTCACTACGCCAATTATAGCCTTCACTTTCAAACAATGAAAGCCTGCTATTGGTTTATAGCAGTCGACACGTCACAAGATGCTGTTCTAAATGTACCGAACAATCACGCGCCTATTACATCCTTATCACGTGCCGGATTCAAATCCTTCTCGTGCTCGGAACGGCAAAACCATCTTCAAAGGGAGATAACCGTGGTTGTCACTTTCTTGTTATGGGTAAGGACGCGGTGTCTTACAAAGGGAGCCGACTCTTGATATCACTATCTCGTGATGAGACGGTAGATAAGGGGGGGGGGGGGGCAGGGGTGAAGGGAGATAACCTCGGTAGGTGGTACGTGCTGACCGGGGAGACAAATCTAACTTGAAAAGGGACCAATCCCGGAATCGGCATTCTTTAGATGGTGGGTGGCAATTAACGTGGCAGCGCGGCAAATCAAATGAAAAGGAGAGGGGGGGGGGGGGGTAGATAAAGAAAGAGGGGTCGCGCGGGACACTTACGTCACACTATTATGCATGTAATCTGTTCCCTCGTTAAAAAGAAATATGATCCGTTCGTTCGCCCCTCTCCCTCTCTCTCTCTCTCTCTCTCTCTCTCTCTCTCTCTCTCTCTCTCTCTCTCTCTCTCTCTCTCTCTCTCTCTCTCTCTCTCTCTCTCTCTCTCTCTCTCTCTCAAATTCTATTCAAAATACTTGCTGTATGTGTTCTATGGCAAACAGTGTTGAAAATGAAATTCATTTTATTTTTGTCTGCCCAGCCTATGAAGAAATTCGTAGAAAATGTATGGTGTTCCAAGAAACAGTCGTACAAGGACGAGACCTGTCACTGTTATTACTAACCCAAAAAGAAGAATGGATTATATCCTTTGTAATATGTATTGCCGATGCAAGCAGTTTCCGGACAAGATTAGTTGATAATTAAATACTCACAATGTGTAATTTTTTATATATATTGTAAGCACGTCAATTATTTGCTACGCATGTACTTATACTTAAATTTATAGTGTATAAAGAATTACATTATGCTTAGTTAATTACAAATGTGGACGAATGGTTTTGCATACATGTGGGAGAAGAGGGAGGGGGGGGGGGGTGAAAGGAAAGAGCAGGTGAAAAGAGAGGAGGAAGCGTTACGAGAAAGATTGCTCACTGAATCATTTTATTTTTATTTTATTTTATTTTTATTTCTGAATAATTTTATTTTATTTTTATTTTATTTTTATTTCTAAATAGTTGTCTTTTTTGCATTATTGTTTCTTTCAAAGTTTCATTAAGAATAGATTGATTTTCTTTATTTGCCTACAAAAAAATTATATATGTTATTTGACAGTATCCTCTTGTGCCATAAAGGCTTATGTATGCTAATGGCAATAAAAACCTATTTGATTTGATTTGATTTGATCTCTCTCTCTCTCTCTCTCTCTCTTCTCTCTCTCTCTCTCTCTCTCTCTCTCTCTCTCTCTCTCTCTCTCTCTCTCTCTCTCTCTCTCTCTCTCTCTCTCTCTCTATCTCTCTCTCTCTGTGCTGCTTACTTGGATGGTAAGAAACTAGCTCGGTCACAGAGTGAAGAAAACAATAGAAATGTTGCCAAGTTCGTCTTTCATGCCATACAATTGAGGAATAGTGTAATTGATGGAAACCCCTGATTTCCTCCCTAATACAACGAACTAGAAATGGCATATAGTACTTTGTGCAAAATGGGTTTTGAATATTTTGAATGTGGTAATGCTATTATAGATTTATAACTGCCCCCCCCCCCCCCCCACCCCTGTGTGTTTGTATAAGGGCCCAAAGTACAATAAACAATTTCTGTGTTCAGTGTTCAGTGTTCTCTCTCTCACTCTCTCTCTCTCTCTCTCTCTCTCTCTCTCTCTCTCTCTCTCTCTCTCTCTCTCTCTCTCTCTCTCTCTCTCTCTCTCTCTCTCTCTCTCTCTCTCTCTCACCCTGTCCCAATCTGCCTTGTGTTTTAAGCATCACATTCCAGGCACCCTTCTACATAACAAACAACAGCAACAGAAAACAATATAGACAAAAACGCAGAAACACAAACAGTTCTAATATACTCCAACATGTTGCCCCTTTTACAAGTACACCAAAACGGTTCTGCCAAATATTATCATTATATATATAATCCATGTGGCTTATGTGCGTTGCTCTCTCTCTCTCTCTCTCTCTCTCTCTCTCTCTCTCTCTCTCTCTCTCTCTCTCTCTCTCTCTCTCTCTCTCTCTCTCTCTCTCTCTCTCTCCCTCTCTCTCTCTCTCTCTCTCTCTCTCTCTCTCTCTCTCTCTCTCTCTCTCTCTCTCTCTCTCTCTCTCTCTCTCTCTCTCTCTCTCTCCTCCCTCTCTCTCTCACCCTGTCCCAATCTGCCTTGTGTTTTAAGCATCACATTCATGGCACATTCAAGGCACCCTACATTATTATATATAAAAATAGTGGGAACGATCCTGGGGGCAATGCCCGGAGGCAGTGCAACACCAGCAAACTTCCCGATTTGTTTTAACAACACAGATGTAATGAATTAGACTAAACGATTCCACTGATCAATAATTATTAGTCGATGAAACGTCTGTTTGCGAAACGCGCCTAGGCCAAACGATCCTGGAGGCAATGCCCGGAGGCAGTGCAACACCAGCAAAATTCCCGATTTTTTTAACAATACAGATGTAATGACTTAGGCGAAACGATTTTACTTATCAATAATCATTAGTCGATGAAACGTGAGTTGGCGAAACGCGCGTAGGCGAAACGCGCGTAGGCGAATAGAGGCGCCCAAAAAGATGTGGAGGCCATCAAAAGTGCACTCAGGGCTAGTTGTAAATCAGCTTGAGATATAGAGTTAAGTTGATGAGTTAATTTGTGTAAATGTCAGACTCCAAGAGCCGTGGAAACATTCAGTTTTGGAAAGGCCGTAGACTATAACGTTCCAGAAAAATCACCAGGAAAATGGAATCATTATGCTTCTTGATGTGCGTGAATAGTCATGTGTGTGTGTGTGTGTGTGTGTGTGTGTGTGTGTGTGTGTGTGTGTGTGTGTGTGTGTGTGTGTGTGTTTGTGTGCAAATTTGAAGAGAATCGGGAGAGCGCGTCACTCTCAGAGCAGCACCAACGGGAAACGGGGCCTTTATAACTCTGCCGTTTCTTAACCGAATCGCTTCAAATTTGCTGTACTCAGCGTTACCAGTACTTGGCGTTACCGTTACTAGGCGTTACCGTTACTAGGGAGAGAGCTTCACTCTCAGAGCAGCGCCAACGGGAAACGGGGCCTTATAACTCCGCCTTTTCTTAACTGAATCGCTTCAAATTTGCTGTACTCAGTAAGGTGCGGGGGGGGGGTGGGTAATAGAACGGGATGAGTGAAGAAGATGGAAGGAGGGAGAGAGACAAAAGTAATAATAATATTTCGCGGACCCGGCGAAACCAGTACTCAGCGTTACCAGTGCGTGGCGTTACCAGTACGGTGCATTGCCAGTACTAGGCGTTGCGCTAGTAATCATAATAATGACTTCCCATCCCCACTTTTGTAACCACCCCCCCTCCCCCCATTCTTGTCTATCCCCTCCCTTCTTCCCTCGACAAGTCTCTCCATCCATACAACCCCCCCCCCCCCCCCCCCCCCCCCCCCCCACACACTTCCACATCCCCCTCATACTTATTTGCTCTCTCTCTCTTACTCTCTCTCTCTCTCTCTCTCTCTCTCTCTCTCTCTCTCTCTCTCTCTCTCTCTCTCTCTCTCTCTCTCAGACTGTTTTTTTTTTTTATATCAGAGTTAAGATTGTGTTGTTGTGTTCTTTTTCTCCTTCAAATTTATGGAAGTGCGTCGCCACTAACGTTCAGACATCACCACTAAAACAGCTAGCGGTGGGTCTTAAAACCTCGTGAAGAAAAATGACATCATCATAATAAAATGCCGTTATTACGTTAACGAAAACGTTCCAACTGATTTGCACATACAGAGAGAGAGAGAGAGAGAGAGAGAGAGAGAGAGAGAGAGAGAGAGAGAGAGAGAGAGAGAGAGAGAGAGAGAGACAGAGAGACAGAGAGACAGAGAGACACAGAAAGAAAGAGGGGAGAGAGCTGATGCATCAGGGCGTGTAGGCTAATCATGAGTACGTCTTAAACAGTAAACACGGGTAGCATAGTATGTACACTAGACACAACCTCCTC
>CM065702.1:39452169-39462169 GCA_017654935.2 Phymorhynchus buccinoides | reverse complement strand
TGGTCTCCTAGAACAAATCTGATTCGCGCTTAGAGATCACGTGATCGAATTACATCGTACATTCGTGCGATTTAAGCTGTTGGCGTGTGGCTGGTCCTCCAGAGAGACTCAGAGAGAGCGAGACGTTTCGCCCAGATGATTCCTTTAAAAAGCCCAATTATTCTTCAAATTCAGCGAGGCAGAAATCTTTTAGACACTCGGTTGCATGGAGGAGGAACTTAGGAAAGACGTTTGACATCATAACTACAACCGCCTCCCTCCCCCACCCCCTCCCACCCCCACCCCCTTGCCAAAGCTACCTACTCGTCTTCCCCCCCCCCCCCCCGCCCACACCCCCCCCCCCCCCCCACCCCCCCCCCCCCCCACCCCCACCTCTTCCTTCTGGTCCTATGATATAAAGCGGAATATCTTGCAATCGAGACGTGGGTGTATAATGTTCGTTTCTTTGTTTTGTCCGTCTGTGTGGTGGATTCGATGAAAGAATCTGACTTCCCATCCAGCACCTCCGCCGAGGAGGAATCGCCCATTTGACGGTTCGATTTATATATATAGGAAACCAGAGCAAATATTGAGTGTCGCGATCTCTGTAAAGGGTGTATTTTTTCTGGTGATCTCGACGTGTTTCTTGCTAAAAATAACCACACACACAGAAAAACTCATCCGTCAGGGTGCCCCTTTAAGAAGAAAATGAGCTTTGCGTCCTCCGGCACTGGAACAGACACATATTATGGGACATATCTAAGCGATGAAGATAGAAACAAAAATAATATAGATAAAACAACAAATATATAAAAGGAGAGGGGGGAGGAAGATGGTTATAGATTATAGAGATGGGGTTCTGAAGGGTTGCGGACAAGATTTAGGGTGTGATTTTTTGGGTAAACGTTCAATACATAGATACAAAACAATATATAAATACATTGGTCGTCAAGGCGGTCGGTATCATGGTTTCCAGCATGCCGTGAGTGTGAGGCAGTTGATAATTGAAAATGTCAGGGCCACTGTATTAAAAGCGAAAAATGTGTTAGTAAAACAAATCTAATTCGCCAACATATTTACAAGGGTTTAAGATATCTGTGTTTGAGCACCTTGTATAAGCTTTAAGCTTGTAGTGCTCATTTGCATTTGTATATGTTATTGCTATATTGATATTCAATGAAATTCGTTTAAGCCAAAGAAGGATAAACGCTTACGCATATAGGGGACATTCGGACACGTGCGCAAATCTTTTCCCTTCTTTGTTTCACTTATTTATGGATTGCGCACGGGTTTCCGCATGGAATATCCGCTTATGTGTGTACACGGCCTTAATGCCCCTTTCGTGGTGCTGGGTCACATATTCTTAAAGTTATTTACATATTGAGTTTCATACAAAGGATGAAAAACTAAATGTATTTCATAGCGACAGACAACAGTCAGAGGACCTCGTTCGGCAGTCGGTGTCAACTCGGAAGCCCGCTACGTTGCTCGATTTTCCTGAAGCTCGCAACATTGTACTTTGAATGATGAAATTGGCTAATCATAAAACAATGTATCAGATTTTTTGAAAATGTATTGAATTTGCTAAAAACACAAAACCGACTTTTTTTCACACAACATTTTGACAGCATCTCGGTTTTGGAGCACATTGTGTGTGTGTGTGTGTGTGTGTGTGTGTGTGTGTGTGTGTGTGTGTGTGTGTGTGTGTGTGTGTGTGCGTGTGTGCGTGTGCGTGCGTGCGTGCATGTGCGTGCGTGCGTGCGTGTGCGTGCGTGCGCGCGCGCGCGTGTGCGCGTGTGCGTGTGCGTGCGTGCGTGCGTACGTGCGTGCGTGCGTGCGTGCGTGTATGACAGGTTACAAAAGTAAAAAGTACTTTTGTAACCTGTCATACGTGCGTGCGTGCGTGCGGGCGTGCGTGCGGGCGGGCGCGCGCGCGCGCGTGCGTGCGTGCGTGCGTGCGTGCGTGCGTGCGTGTGTGTGTGTGTGTGCGTGCGTGTGCGCGTGCGCGTGCGTGCGTGTGCGTGTGTGTGGTAAACTTAAGTATGTTCCTCTGTTTGAACGTGGGCTGCCAGAAGTAAGTTAATACGCTTGCTCTCTCGTTGTTGTTGTTGTTGTTTATTGCCCTTCCAACTTTAATCTCATGTTGTGTCTTCAATAGGTTTATAGCTTAGAGCGATAACAGATTCAGCTACTCGAGTCAAAGCACTTGACAAAGTCTGCTTACGAAAATGAATGCAAGCACCGCTTAACTTAAAAGGTTGCGCATTCACGGAATGGATAATATATGCCAGTCAGTCGTTTCCGACCATGACTGCGAGAGAGCAGAGGGGGGGTGGGGGGAGGGGGGGGGGAGGGGGGGGGAGATACTATTCTGGCGGGCTGGGCGAGGATTTGTTTATAGTGGAGATGCCTTGCCCAGGGTACATCCCCACTCTCTCGCCCAAAGGGATTTGACTCGAGGAGACAGCTGGCGTTCAGGAAGGTCCCCAAAGGCCAGCCCATCCCTTTGGCTGCAGCACCTGAGCCGGTGCTAATGGCCCCCTTTTTTGTTTGTGCACTTTTTTTCTTTAAGACAGGGCTTTATATCAGTTTTCTTGTTGCCCTATCTAATGATCATTGTTGATCTTCATTTGTGACTTTGGGAAATGAAATGCTGTTTAACCCTGTGATCCCCGCAGTCTCCAGGACCTCCCGTCCAAAATGGATGATCAGAATCCCGTAACCCCCGATAGCCGCCGCTGAATGCCAGGTCTAGTAGGTTCACTTTCACTTTCTCCCTACCCACAATGCAATATACTAAGTTAGTTCTTCCTGTTTCTGACACTCCCGGGTCGGTTTTTGGTCTTTACAGCGAGGGAAAGCACCCAATAGTCTTTGTGAACGAATTTTTCCAAGGAGACGCTAAAGTTTTGTTTATTTTGATTGTTTGGAGTGCTATTACGGATTTTTACCTCTAATTCATGGTTTGTTGTGTGACAGTGTGTTAGCTTTCGAATGAAAATATCATCATTGCTATTCAATATGCATCTTTCAGAAATGAAAGGTGAGTTAGACTTTATTCTGGGTGATTTTTTTAAAATAAAAGATTTGGTGTGACGTTCGGAGTTACCCCCCCCCCCCCCCTTCTCTTATGCAATAGGATCGATTCTCGGTTCGATTGATCAGAGTGAGAGGGTTTTAAGGCCCCCCCCCCCCCCCCCCTCCCCTCGTTCGAGAGTCGTAGTCTTCCGCAAGAGACAAAATGAATAATGTAATCAGGATAACTGGTAAACAGCCAGTTTACTCATCTTGCTCCAAGCAAATTCACGTGTGCTTGTATAAGACTTCAAATTTATCAACCCCAAAAAGGAATGGTTCCAGCAAAAAAAATAGTATAAGTGCATGGCTTTGTACATCGATTTCTCGGCAAATATGTAGATTTACACCCTCCTGCTCTATTTCTTGGTTCTTTCCGGGGTTAGGGTTAGATGGTCTTTTCTTTTGCCACAAGCATCTGTTTTTTTGGGTCAAAATCATCTATTTTTTTGGAGCATTAAATCGCTGCCCTTGTATAATTATGCAGCGTACGTATTATATGCACACGCGTGTTCAGACGCGTATTATGTTTGCATACAGGCAGACGAACGCATACGAACGCATTAGCAATGAGAGAGACAGACGTGCGAACGCCCCGTGTCGCATACGCATAGACAGACAGATATATGTAACCTAACACCACGAAAGGGACTTCAAGTCGCTGGACTAGTTTCTCTTAACAGGCTTGCAAAGTCAAAAATCTATATGTTTTGGTCAATTTTGAGTTATGGGTATTTGTGTGTTCTCTAACATCTTATCTTTCATATGTATAAAGGATACTCTTTACTACGGTCTCTAAATGGCATTATAAGTGTTTTAAAACGAGTAGGTCAATGCATTTTCTACAGCTAGGCCAGACTTTAGACTGTGTTTTCTCAAAATGGCCGACGCTCACCCTACTACTAACTCGGGAACGGAAACAGATTCAAGTATGGTTCTTGTATCATTAGAAAGAGCATTGTCTGAAGTTTTCAAATGTATAACTTTTCTCAGAATGGTCATTTTGACACTTAATGTCCTTTTCGTGGTGCTGGGGCACATATAGACAGACAAACAGATAGACAGACAGGCAGAGAGAGAGAGAGAGAGTGTGTGTGTGTGAGAGAGAGAGAGTGTGTGTGTGTGTGTGTGTGTGTGAGAGAGAGAGAGAGAGAGAGAGAGAGAGAGAGAGGGGGAGAGAGAGGAGAGCGAGAGAGAGAGCGAGAGAGAGAGAGCGAGAAGACGAGAGAGAGAGAGAGAGAGCGAGAGAGAGAGTAAAAAAAAAAAAAAAAAAAAGTGTGTGTGTGTGTGGAGAGAGAGAGCGAGAGAGAGTGAGCGAGAGCGAGAGAACAGAGAGAGAGAGAGAGAGAGAGAGAGAGAGAGAGAGAGAGAGCGAGAGAGAGAGAGAGCGAGAGAGAGAGAGAGAGAGAGAGAGAGAGAGAGAGAGAGAGAGAGAGAGAGAGAGAGAGATGAGAGAGGGAGCGAGAGAGAGAGAGAGAGAGAGAGAGAGAGAGAGCGAGAGAGAGAGAGAGAGAGCGAGAGAGAGAGCGAGAGAGAGAGCGAGAGAGAGAGAGAGCGAGAGAGAGAGAGAGAGAGAGAGAGCGAGAGAGAGCGAGAGAGAGAGAGAGAGAGAGAGAGAGAGAAGAGAGCGAGAGAGAGTGAGAGAGAGAGAGAGAGAGAGAGAGAGAAGAGAGAGACCGAGAGAGCGAGGAGAGAGAGAGAGAGAGAGCCTGAGAGAGAGAGACCGAGAGAGAGAAGAGAGAGAGAGAGAGAGAGAGCGAGAGAGCGAGAGAGAGAGAGAGAGAGAGAGAGGAGAGAGAGAGAGAGAGAGAGAGAGAGAGAGAGAGAGAGAGAGAGAGAGAGAGAGCGAGAGAGAGAGAGAGAGAGAGAGAGAGAGAGAGAGAGAGAGAGAGAGAGAGAGAGAGAGAGAGAGAGAGAGAGAGAGAGAGAGAGAGAGAGAGAGAGAGAGAGAGAGAGAGAGAGGTTGTAATAGGGGAGAGTGGGGTAGGGGGAGCGTAGAAAAGAAAGAACACATTCATGCCAGTTCAAACAGAACGAGAAAGAAAAGCTGAAAGCTTTTTTTCCATTCATGGGTTACGATGAAAATGGCTTTTACAATCTGCGCTTTGAAGATAAAACTCTGGGCGTGTAATCATGAACGCGTCTTAGACTATCAACACGGGTATTAGTATGCAAATTAGGCTAAACAGCTACTCGGGTGGTTTTTTTTTTTGGGGGGGTAGTTTAGTCTATGTTACACACTACTACCCGTGTTGACTGTCTAAGACGTACTCTTGACTGCACTCCCAGAGGGTTTTTAATTAAAGCGCCACTGTGTTCCAGACGATAGTGACAAGATAACCCTAAACGTGATGGCTCTTGACCAACAACAACAAAATCAACAAGGCCTACCGATCTCCCTGACCTTGACCTTGACCTTGGTCGGTATGCCATCATCAGAACGGCCATAAGCCAAGTTACCTACATGCCAAGTTTGAAGACTATAAGACCAGCGGTGTGGAAGTTACGGCCCCTTAAAGACTGTCGGTTTACAAGGTCATGCGCCAAGGTCAAGGTCACGACGGCGATAATTTATGCGCGGATGCCTTCCTCTCATGGCGACTCACCACCACACAAAATTTGAAGTGATTCTTTCAAGCGGTTCGGGAGATATCTTTGGGACAGACAGAAAGAGAAAAATAAAAAAAACATACGTGAACGAATTTAGACTCCCTTGCGATCGTAGATCGGCAAAAGACAACAACACTTTATTTGATGTAATTATGAGTTTTAGGGAACCAAATGAAAGATGCCACTTTCGTCATAACAAAAATAAATAGGGAAGGGTAATGTGACGAGTTCACGGAGAGAGAGAGAGAGAGAGAGAGAGAGAGAGAGAGAGAGAGAGAGAGAGAGAGAGAGAGAGAGAACATCAAAAAAATTAGTCCTTCAGATTTAATTTAGAGGAATGGAACTCAGCCATATAAGTAGTCCAGTTTCTCAATTACCGAAATAAAAAAAATAGGTTTTTCACTTTCCTATGATTTAAAAAAAAATATGGTTAGATGCATATTAATTATATCATGTCTCGATGGTACGGTGCCAATATGATTCGATGTAGAATTGGAGTAGACCGAATATTGTTTAACGTTGTTGGAACACGGGGCTTGTCAAACATGTCAAACATGCCTACACTTACCCGTACATAAACACGCTCCTTTGGAACATTATTTAATATGCCCTGTCTGCTATCTGGCAGCCATTGTCGGAAACGACAGACAGGCAACAACACACACATTAATATGTTAAAACGTACTCTATGAAAAGAATGGCTATGGAGTGACACCGTTTTCCTAGACACGTCTTCAGACGTTATTGACAGGGTCATGGTCTCTCTCTCTCTCTCTCTCTCTCTCTCTCTCTCTCTCTCTCTCTCTCTCTCTTTCTCTCTCTGTTTACCCTCATTAAGCATTCGTATTCGTATTCGTACTCTCTCTCTCTCTCTCTCTCTCTCTCTCTCTCTCTCTCTCTCTCTCTCTCTCTCTCCTAAAATCTCAATCCTTGCGTAATAAAGTTTTCAAGTGTCAAGTGTTAAGTCTCTCTCTCTCTCTCTCTCTCTCTCTCTCTCTCTCTCTCTCTCTCTCTCTCTCTCTCTCTCTCTCTCTCACTGAGTCTCTGTCTACCTGCTGTCTGTCTGTCTCTATGTCTGTACGTCTGTTTCTCACTCTCTCTCTCTCTCTCTCTTCTCCCTCTCTCTCTCTCTCTCTCTCTCTCTCTCTCTCTCTCTCTCTCTCTCTCTCTCTCTCTCTCTCTCCCTCTCTTATATATAAATTGGAGCATTACATGTTTTACATAGGTTTTTTTAAAGAGCGTTAGCTAATGGCAATAAAACAGATTTGATTTGATATATATATATATATATATGACATCCATATTAAAAACACACAAGTACAAACACACTTATGTTGTCAGCATTGTTTTATGGTTTAATAGTGTGATATCTTCTTTATACACTTCTATTGCTGCTTTTTATTCATGTTGCTTTTCTTTACTGTGATGGTATGTATTCATTTATTTTATCTTATAGTACTATGGACTTGACTTTAGAAAGACAGACAGACCCTTTCTGACCACGACCCTTTCCATCAGAAGAAAATCCCAGTTTATTTACACGTTAGGCGGGACTCCACTTCAAGAAGTTCAACATAGTCAGTATCTTGGTATTCACCTGTCGTCAGACCTTAAATGGACCACCCACATAAACTATGTCTGCAATAAAGCGGGATTTATGGTGGGCTTTTTGCGCCGGAACCTCAGGAACTGCCCACCAAAGTGCAGGCGTCTGGCCTACATAGCACTGATACGATCCAGACTTGAATATGCAGCGACTGTGTGGGATCCATACAGCAAGCAGGATGGCGACAGGCTTGAGCACATCCAGAGGCAAGCAGCACGCTTCATCACGAAGGACTACAAGTCCAGAAGCCCTGGATGCGTAACCAAGATGCCGGCAGACCTAAATCTTCCAACACTGCAAGAGCGCCGCAAGCAACAACGTCTCAACCTACTGCACAAAGTGGCTGAAGGTCTGATCCCCGCTCTACCGCCTGAGGACTTCTTAACACCTGTAGCCTCCAATCGCAGAAAGATCAGACCTACTAAATTTCAACAGTATGCAAGTGAGAACATCATACAGAGACAAGCAGTATGTAATTCCAGAGGCTTCAAAGTACCACCTAGCCACACTGAACAGTACAAAAACTCCTTTGTTGTAAGAACTATAGTGGAGTGGAATCAGTTAACGGACGCCTCCATCGCAGCAGGCCCCGCCAGCGCAGCATCATCAGCGCCAGGCGGTTCACCTTCGGGGCCTGCATCAACCCAAGATTAAAATTAGGGATAGGGGCCATAGGCCAAAGTAGTGGCAAATGAAAGGCAGGAGCTGTGCCGGTCGGGGTTCGCCCCGGTGAGCGCTTCGCTAGCCGGATTGGTCCAGCCTGGATACTACGAAAAAGCCGATGGCCAACTGTAATATACTGTCAATACCACCAGACAGTTTAAATTTAAAAACAAAAAAACAAAACAACTCAATCACTAAGTTCAAACTCTCATTTGCGCTCTCCCAGTTTCCGTCGAGTTTATAGCCTTCATAGGCTCCTTCGACGTACTTATCCAGATCCAGATCCAGACAGCAGGTAGACAGAGACTGAGTGAGAGAGAGAGAGAGAGAGAGAGAGAGAGAGAGAGAGAGAGAGAGAGAGAGAGAGAGAGAGAGAGATGAGAGAGAGAGAGAGAGAGAGAAACAAAAGAGATACAGAGACAGTTAGAAACATAGAGACAGACAGACAAACAGACTGAAAGAGAAAGAGAGAGAAAGAGAGAGTGTGACGAGGTAATGGGTTAAAAGGCCAAGTCCCTAGGGAAGACTTTAGAAAATTTGCCTTTAGCCCACTTCTCTAGGGTATGGGAGATGAGCAACTTTCCCGGCCCCTTTTCATCTAATAAATTTATATTTGTGCCCGGGTTCTGGCTCGTATGGTTGTAAGAAATACAAGTGGTTGAATTGCTCTAAATGGCAGACAGAGAGAAGTAGGGTTTTACATGAAATTACAAGACTCCCACTCTCATCAGTCTGACCAAAGGGTTCAGAATTATTTGACACTTGTATTTTATTTACTCCCAAAATCTGCATAAGATTATGCAACAATAATAATAAAGCAGCTCAATGGCGCCAAAACAAAATATGGATAAAACAATGAAATCCGAAAGGATTTACAAGACTTTTGTCTTTCTATAAGGTTCGCCCCATGCCGGAAGGGTTACTAATTATCTTCAGTGTCCGTAGGAAAGTTCCAGTGATTGGCGCGGTTTTATAAACTTAGCTCTTGGCAAGTTCCTCCGTAATGATCGGCGAGTGCTGGGGTGGCTGGGCTGGCTCATCAGGTGAGAGTAGCTCCCAGTCGTTCCGGTTACGGCTTCGCGGGATGGCACGGTTCAGGCGTGGTCTCCTCACGGATTCTGGGTGCGGGGCGTCTTTCCCGTCTTGGTGCTTGTGAGGCAGGGGTAATCTTCCTGCCCACGATGCCCTGCTGATAATCACAGGAGAAGGTGGATGTAGATCTCTATGGCTTAGAGACAAGGGGCTTCAGTCGGCAGGGCATTAGTGAATCCCAACCGGCTAGAAGGCTTCCCTTGTACAATAGCACTAGTTAATAAATAAACTGAATTTCAGTTAACAAACTGAGATCAGTAAAACATAAAAGGTGATCAATCCAACATCACTCTCCATCCAACACCTGGAAAGGAATGGTATCATAAAGTGCAAGATTGCGGCCCATAGGTTTCCTACTAAAAATAGACAAAAGGGTTAGTAGGCATAAACTCCGGTTCTGGTACCAAAAGTGTTAAAGTCAAAAACACACACACAACAAATAATCAGTGCACATAAATAGAATAGAATGTTTACCACTTCTTTTCAATAACATATCTACTCCTTATTCATCATTGAACATAGGATCTAGATCAAAACTAGGGTCAAACAAACAAGATCTCAATCACCTGCCATCAATAATACTTACTAGTGGGCTTATTATGACAGGCTGGGAGTGTTGCTCTAGCTACGTTTCAGCGTCTTGTGTGACAACTTTTTCTCACCACTCCAATTATAGCCTTCACTTTCAAACAATGAAAGCCTGTCATTGGTTTATAGCAATTGACACATCACAAGATGATGTTCAAAATGTACAGAACAATCACGCGCCGATTACAGCATTATCACATGCCGACATTCAAATCCTTCTCGTGCTCGGAAAGGAAGGGTTTCAAAGGGGCCCGACCGTGGTTGTCACTTTCTTGTGATGGGTAAGTAGATCGGGGTTCAAAGAGATAATTGCCTTAATCGGCGTTCTTTAGATGGTGGGTGGCAATTAACGTGGCGGCCGGACAGAGAAATGAAAAGGCGAGGAGG
>CM065702.1:39437169-39442169 GCA_017654935.2 Phymorhynchus buccinoides | reverse complement strand
ATTTTCTTTCATTGCATGTTGGGTGTTTTTTTCAATTGTTGTTTATTCGATATTTTCGTTTACCACAGGGCTGGGTGTAAAAAAAAGTATGTATACTTATCTCATTACCCTGTAGAAATAAATATTTCGTTCGTTCGTTCGTTCGATGTGTTTCTTGCAAAAACTCATCCGTCAGGGTCCACCTTTAAGGTTCACTAAAACCAAATCTTAAATAGCAGGTTTGTGTGTGTGTGTGTGTGTGGTGTATGTGTGTGTGTTGTGTGTGTGTGTGTGTGATGTGTGTGTGTGTGTGGTGTGTGTGTGTGTGTGTCTCTTAAAAAAATGTCTCACCATACGTTTAAAAAAAGGTCATCTCATATCTCTCTCTCTCTCTCCCTCCTCTCTCTCTCTTCTCTCTCTCTCTCTCTCTCTCTCTCTCTCTCTCTCTCTCATGCTCTCCTCTCTCCTGTCTCTTGTTGCTGCTGACGGTTCTCTCTTCTCTCTCTCTCTCTTTCTTTCTCCTCTCTCTTCCGCCCCCCTCCTCATATCCTCCTCTAAATCTCTCTCCCTCTGAGTCTCTCTCTCTCTCTCTCTCTCTCCTCTCTCTCTCTCTCTCTCTCTCGCTCTCTCTCTCTCTCTTTCTCTCTCCTCTCTCTCATCTCTCTCTTCTCTCTCTCTCTCTCTCCTCTCTCTCTCTCTGTCTCTCTCTCTCTCTTACTCTCTCTCTCTCTTTCTCTCTCTTATCTCTCTCTCTCTCTCTCTCTCCTCTCTCTCTCTCTCCTCCCTCTCTCTCTCTCGTCTCCTCTCACTCCCGCTCTCCTCTCCCCTCTCATCTCCTATCCTCTTACTTCTTCCCGCCTATCGTTCTCTCTCCTCGTTCCCTCTTTCTCTCTCTCGTCTCTCAATTCTCTTCTCCAGCTCTGGTCTCGCTCTCTTTCGCTCTCGTCTCTCTCCGCTCTCCCCTCTCATCTCTATCCTCGTCTCTCTCTATCGGTCTATCTAGCTCTCTTTCTCTCTCTCTCTCTGTATCTCTCGATCCCTGTGGCTCTAGTTTCTCTCTGTCTCTCCCTGTCTCATCTCTCTCCTCTTCTTCTCTCTCTCTCTCTCAAGTCTCTCTCTCTCTCTCTCCCCTCTCTCTCTCTCTCTCTCCTCTCTCTCTCTCTCTCTATCTCTCTCTTCTCTCTCTCTCTCTCTCTCTCTTTATCTCTCTCTCTCTCGCCTCGCTCTCTCTCTCTCTCTCTCTCTCTCTCTCTCTCTCTCTACTCTTCTCCCTCTCTTCTCTCTCCCTCTCTCTCTTCTCTCTCTTCTCTCTACCCCATCTCTCTCTCTCTCTCTCTATCTCTCTCTCTCTCTTCTCTCTCCGCCTCTCTCTCTCTATCTATCTCTCTCTCTCTCTCTCTCTCTCTCTCTCTCTCTCCTCTCTCTTCTCTCTCTCTGTCTCTCTCTCTCTCTCCTCTCTCTCTCTCTGTCTCTCTCTCTCTCTCTCTCTCTCTAACCTTCTCTCTCTCTCTCTCTCTCTCTCTCCCTCCCTCTCTCTCTCCCGACAGTCTCTCTCTCCCTCTCTCTCTACACCCCCTCTCTCTTTCTCTCTCTCTCTCTCTCCTCTCTTCTCTCTCTCTCTCTCTCTGAACTCTCTCTCTTTCTCCAGCTTATAGTATCTCTCGCTCTCTTGATGTCCTTTGTCCCTCTGAATATCTCACATCTCTCTGTATCTCTCTATCGTCTCTCCCCATCTCTCTCTCTCTCTCTCTTGTTCTCTCTCTGTCCTATCTCTAAAACTCTCTGACTTTGACTCTCTCTCTCTCAACTCTCTCTCTCTCTCTCTCTCTCCTCTCTCTCTCTCTCTCTCTCTCCATCCCTCATCCCCCTCCTCTCTCTCTCTTCTCTTCTCGCGGTTTTAAATCCTCTCTCTCAGTATTCTCTATCCTCAATTCGTCCTCCGTCTTCCCCGTGCTTCCAGCTCTCTCTCATCTCCTTAAATCATCTCTCGAAGTCTCTTCTCCTCTCTCTCTCTCTCTCTCTCTCCTGTCTCTCCTCTCTCTCTCTCTGCTCCCTGTGCCAGGTGTACTCTCTTTTCTTTCTCTTAATTGTTGTTTATTCTGCCTGAGGGCAATGGTGTAAAAAAGCTACTCAGCTTATCTGTTTTACCCTCAATAAAAAAAACATTCGTATTCGTATTTGTATTCTCTCTCTCTCTCTCGTCTCGTCTTCTCTCTCTCTATCTCTTCATCTCTCTCTCCTCACCTCTCTCATCTCTCTCTCTCTCCTCTCTCTCTCTCTCTCTCTCTCTCTCTCTCGACCAATCTCACCTACACCCCGGTCACCCCACCCCCACCCCTTGGGTTTTTAGTTTTTAATCACCGACTCTGAGGGTATTGACTACGGGGTTACCTAATGCTGAATCGTGAAGAAAAAACACACATTATAATGTAAGGGAGATCATTATGCCGATAAACCAAAAGAAAGAGTTAGCGTTCCTGAAATTTGAAACTCCCTTATCTCGAGAAGTCGCGTAAAACTCTCCTGCCACATCAAAGGAGAGTAAGTTATGAAAGAGTAGTCTTGTAAAAAAAAAACAAAAAAGGCCTAAACTTGATACTTGGTGACTTTTTTGTGAGGGTAGTTGTGAAAGATTGACACTTTTCACCTTTTTAGTTTGAGCTAAATGATAGTAAATCGACCATTCAAACGTATAGTCTTTCATGGTGTTGTATCGCATAATCATGTGGCGGTATGAGGTTTAACCGAGGCGTGGTTACTGCTACACTTATCTGTATTGTTAAAAAATCGGGACTTTACTGGTGTTGCACTGCCTCCGGGCATTGCCTCCAGTATCGTTCCCACCATCTTTGTATTTACAAATGTCCCATATGTGTCTGTTCCAGACCGAGAGGACGTAAAACACTATTTTTCATTCGAAAAAGGTTGCTTATGCAAACTATCAATTACTTACTAATTTAGCTATACACAACTTGTGGCGGTACCATAGCCGATGAGGTTTAACCGAGGCGTGGTTGCTGCTACACCTATCTGTATTGCTAAAAAATCGGGACTTTACTGGTGTTGCACTGCCTCCGGGCATTGCCTCCAGTATCGTTCCCACCATCTTTGTATCTACAAATGTCCCATATGTGTCTGTTCCAGACCGAGAGGACGTAAAACACAATTTTTCATTTTTTTTTTTTCCTTCGTATTCTTAGCGCAGAAAAGGAATACATCATTACGATTGGTTAAAATGTTATACCCGTATCCAGTACCTCACGCCCAATCCCCTTTTCGGCTCACTCGTGTTAACGAAGTGAGTCTGTAGTATGATAGTTGTTCGGTTGTATATCTGTGTGCATGTGTGTGTTGCGTCCGTGGTCTAATCTCCAAACTTTAACGTTGGCATTTTCTCGGGAAATAGAAGGCATACATTGTTCAAACTTTGCACACATATATAGATGTCTATGCAAGCTTTCGAACAATAATGGTTTGAATAATTAAATACTTAAAACAACGCTGTAAGCAGATAACATTTTAGCTTAGTGGGTTAGAGAGTATTCAACAGGCAAGATGAGTTAAGAAACTCATCAACACTGAAAGCCTCGATAGCTCATTGGTAGAGTGTCTGTCTGTCTTGCCAATGGTTCCGGGTACGATTCTCGGCACGGGCACTTTGTTTTTTAGTTATCCATTAACGATAGTTTCATTTGTACTTTAAAATTGCATTGGCAATCTCGTACTTTAGACCCCCCCCTCAATCTTTGTTTGTTGTTGTCCCACATGTTCCTGTTCCAGTGAGCCTTGAAGGCTTTGCCTCTTGTTCCTATTAATTGGTTAGCCTTACCCTATCGACGTTGACCTTCTTTTTTTTCATTCCCGCTATGATCAAAATGTTTTGACAAGTCATCAATAATGTGTGTCCATGCATTCTTCTTCTTCTCTTCTCCTGCTCCTCCCCCTCCTCTTGCTTCCTCCTCCCCTCCTCTCCTCTGCTTCTTCTCTCTTCTTCTTCTTCCTCCTCCTCCTCCTCCTCCTTTTCTTCTTCTTTTTTCTTCTTCTTCTTCTTCTTCTTCTTCTTCTTCTTCTTCTTCTTCTTCTTCTTCTTCTTCTCTTCTTTCTTCTTCTTCTTCTTCTTCTTCTTTCTTCTTCTTCTCTCTCCTCCCCTTCTCCTTCTTCTCTTCTGCTTCTTCTTCTTCTCTTTCTTCTCCTCTTCCTCTTCTTCTTCTTCTCCTCCTCCTCCTCCTCCTTCCTCTCTTCTTCTTCTTCTTCTTCTTCTTCTTCTTCTTCCCCTTCCTCCTCCTCCTCCTCCTCTCTCCTCCTCTTCTTCTCTTCTTCTCTCTCTTCTTCTTCTTCTTTCTTCTTCCTCCTCCTCCTCCCCTTTCTCCTTCTTCCTCTTCTCCTTCTCTTCTCCTTCTTCTCTACTCCTTCTCTTCTCCTCCTCCTCTCCTCCTCGCTTCCTTCTTCTTCTTCTTCTCTTCTTCCCCTCCTCTTCCTCCTTCTTCCTCCTCTCCTCCTCCTCCTCTTCCTCCTCCTTCTTCTTCTCTCTTCTTCTTTCTTCTTCTTCTTTTCTTCTTCTTCTTCTTCTTCTTCTTCTTCTTCTTCTTCTTCTTCTTCTTCTCTTCTTCTTCCTTCCTTCTTCTTCTTTTTTTTCTTCCTTCTGCTTCTTCTTCTTCTTCTTCCTCCTCCTCCTCCTCCTCCTCCTCCTCCTCCCTCCTCCTCCTCCTTTTCTCTCCTCCTCCTCCTCCTCCTCCTCCTCCTCCTCCTCTTCCTCCCTCCTCCTCCTCCTCCCCCTCCTCCCTCCTCCTCTTCACTCCTTCCTCCTCCTCTTCTTCGTCCTCCTCCTCCTCCTCCCCCAAAAGAACTCTGCATGGTTTAAAACGAACGAGCCTTTCGGGTCCCCTCCCGTGCGTTGTAGGCCTGCATGTATAAAGACTGACCTTTCAATAGCTGACAAGAAGCTTCCAGATTTGGTTATCATTATCATTAAATTGACTTATAAATGAACATTTTAGTTTTTGAAGAAGACAAAAAAAAGA
>CM065702.1:39424669-39427169 GCA_017654935.2 Phymorhynchus buccinoides | reverse complement strand
GTGTCTGTAGCCCAACAGGTGTTTCTGAGAGTAAAACTATATCGTCAGCCAGTAGTAAGATAAATAGTTCAAAATAATCTGTAGTAAATCTAGCGCCATGCTTTCCTTTATGCATTACTTCTAAAGCTAGTTCGTTATGAACAAAGAAAACAAAATTGGGCTACAGACGTCCCCCTGCTTAACTCCTTTGGTACAATTTATGTAATTTGTTAATTTCCTTCCAGATCGTACTCTTGTTTTTACACTGTTATACATGTCTTTTACGCAATTAAATAATTTTCCTGTTATTCCTGATTTTAGTCAAATAGGCCATAATAAGTTTATGTTAATCGAATCGAAAGCTTTCTCGAAGTCAACAAAGGCTACATATAGCTTGCGGTTAAGGGAGAACTGCTTTTGAACTAATGCCATGAGCGTGAACATATGATCTACTGTTGAGTATCCTGCTTTAAAGCCAGCTTGGTGATCACCAGTTATATTATGATAATTTACATATTCTTGTAATCTTCTGTTAATAATTGTACTAAACACTTTACTACTAATGTCTGAAAGCGAAATACCCCTATAATTGTTTGTATTATTTACATTACCTTTCTTATATAATGGAAGAGTTATAGACTCACACCAATTTTCTGGATAAATACCCCTGTCGAAAAGCTTATTAAAAAGTTTAACAAAGAATTCTATAATTTTATCACAAGGGTTTTTCAACAATTCTCCAATTATTCCATCAGGACCAGCAGCTTTTTTTTTTTTTTACTTTTCTCAAAGCTATTTCTACCTCCTCACGAGATATTGGACGAATCATAAAATCATTATTCACGTTTGGAATATCGAAAGTGTTAACACATTGAGTCTCTACATCTAAAAGAGCTTTAAAGTGTTGAAACCAATTTTCTAAGGGAATGTTATTTTTAGGTTGCTTCTTTTTCAATGTCCAAAATTCTTTTTGATTATTAATTGACTCACATAGCTTATCTATAATATGAAAGTCTGAAGTCTCTCTCTCTCTCTCTCTCTCTCTCTCTCTCTCTCTCTCTCTCTCTCTCTCTCTCTCTCTCTCTCTCTCTCTCTCTCTCTCCGTCTCTCTCTTTCTCTCTGGAATTCCCTTCAGTCCGACATTAAATTATGCTCCTCTATCTCAACATTCAACACTAACATTCGACCCTTCATACAAGGTCATATATACGCTATTTTGCTAATGATGATGTCATGTATTCACTTCATTTTATTTGTTTACTATTTTCCAACAATGTGCCTCATATATGCTAAAATCAATGTTTAAATTTGTCCGCATTTTGTTGCTAATTGTTACCGGTTTCATACCCTAGGCTGCAATTGTTTGCCTGTTCTGCTTTTCCCACCACCTATGCTACAATCTATACTACTATCTGTGCGTATGTGTATGTATGCTTGCGTGTGCGCGCACGTGCGGGGGGTGCGTGTATGGGTACACGCATGTATGCCCGCACGAGTATTAACAATCATGCATGTGCGTATGCAAGTTTTAGAAATCCATATTTCAACCTGTCTTTATCATAATATCACCTGCTTTGCTACCTTTATGTTCACATCTCTGTGTGTAATATTATGCCTTGCCATGTTTGTATTCTATGTTCGTGTATGTACCAAGGACTAGGCGTTGCCTAAAATCTTTATCCTTAAAAAAATAAAGTTCAAGTTTTCAAGTTATCAAGTTTTCTCTCTCCCCCTCTCTTTCACTCATCCTCCCCTCCCCCTCTCTCCCCCCCTCCCACCACCTATGCTAACCACTCTGTATAATCATAATAATTATTATACCTACACAGGCGTAGACCACTGGGCCACCGATTTCCCGGACTACTGTAGCGGCCAGAAGCAGTCGCCCATCGACCTCAAGTCCTCCTGCGTCTACTACAGCTCCGGACTGGAGGCCTTCGACCTCAGAGGCTTCGATTCCGTGGATGGGGTCTCCTGGACTCTGCTTAACAACGGGCATACCGGTGAGTAGGAGGAGGAGGAGGAGGAGGAGGAGGAGGATCTGGAGGAGGGGAAGGCGGAGGAGGAGAACTAGTAGTAGTAGTAGTAGCAGCAGCAGTAGTAGTAGTAGTAGTAGTAGTAGTAGTAGTAGTAGTAGTAGTAGTAGTAGCAGCAGCAGCAGCAGCAGCAGCAGCAGCAGCAGCAGCAGCAGCAGCAGCAGCAGCAGCAGCAGCAGCAGCAGCAGCAGCAGCAGCAGCAGCAGCAGCAGTAGTAGTAGTAGTAGTAGTAGTAGCAGCAGCAGCAGCAGCAGCAGCAGCAGCAGCAGTAGTAGTAGTAGTAGTAGTAGTAGTAGTAGTAGTAGTAGCAGCAGCAGCAGCAGTAGTAGTAGTAGTAGCAGCAGCAGCAGTAGTAGTAGTAGTAGTAGTAGTAGTAGTAGTAGTAGTAGTTAGTAGTAGCAGTAGTAGTAGTAGTAGTAGTAGTAGTAGTAGTAGTAGTAGTAGTAGTAGTAGTAGTAGTAGTAGTAGTAGTAGTAGTAGTAGTA
>CM065702.1:39407169-39417169 GCA_017654935.2 Phymorhynchus buccinoides | reverse complement strand
AAATAGAGTTGTTGTTTAAGGTAGGTAACTTCCGTTTTTTAATTCTATTTTTGAAGCGGAACTACCTCAAACCGACTTCAAAACGAGACAGTAGAGAAAGATAACCCCAAAAGACCGAATTATGAGATAGGGCTATAGCAGACGATTGAAATAGGAGCAATGTTCGTTAGATTACTGAAAAGTCACGAGTGTGTGAACGCACGGATAATCATATCATATTATAACGCGTCATCTGATCTCACGGCCCCTGCTTGGGATTTTAACCCTTTCACCGCCAGCCATATTTCAGCCAAACATTTCCATCAAATTTACCTGAGCAAAATCCTCTGCAGTATTGGGGATTCTTCTGTGACATAATATAAAATAAGGTCTATCCTTACTTCCCAAAACTAAGACAATAGGGTCTTTGGATAACAGACCCCAATTTGATGCATTTGTGGTGCTAAAATGCGACTTTGGCGGTGAAAGGGTTAAAGAGTCAATCTCACGCATGGTATGAAATTCTATCTAAGGGATGATTTGCGACGTCTAGCGCGTAAATGCGCACAATGTCTACGTTTTCAGAAACCTTGAATACTACCAAAAATTCACGACTGTGTTAACGCACGAATCTCCATCATATCATTTTATAACGCGTCATCTGATCTCGCCCCCTACTTGGGATTTTAATGAGTAAATCTCATCACGCATGGTGTGAAATTATATCTGATTTGCGATGTCTAGTGCGTAAATGCGCACAATCTCTACGTTTTCAGAAACCTTGAATACCACCAAAAAATCACGAGTATGTTAACGCACGAATCATCATATCATTTTATAACGCGTCATCTGATCTCACCCCCTACTTGGGATTTTAAAGTGTAAATCTCATCACGCATGGTGTGACATTCTATCTGATTTTGCGATGTCTAGTGCGTAAATGCGCACAATCTCTACGTTTTCAGAAACCTTGAATACCACCAAAAAATCACGAGTATGTTAACGCACGAATCATCATATCATTTTATAACGCGTCATCTGATCTCACCCCCTACTTGGGATTTTAAAGAGTAAATCTCATCACGCATGGTGTGAAATTCTTTCTAAGGGATGATCTGTGACGTCTAGCGCGTAAATGCGCACAATGTCTACGTTTTCAGAAACCTTGAATACTGCCAAAAATTCACGACTGTGTTAACGCACGAATCTCCATCATATCATTTTATAACGCGTCATCTGATCTAACCCCCTGCTTGGGATTTTAAAGAGTAGGCTAAATCTCACGCATGGTGTGAAATTCCATCTAAGGTATGATCTGCGACGTCTAGCGCGTAAATACGCACAATCTCTACGGTTTTTTGTGGGTTTAAAAAAAATAAAAAAATTAACACATGTTTTATTCCTCCCTCTTTCATCCTTCCTCTCCACACTTCCTTCTTTCACGCACACATTCATCCATCAACTTTCTTTTTTTTTGGTAATACAAAGGAACAAATGTTAACATAGCAAAGTATTTGTTGTTGTTGTTGAGGGTGTCGGTCAGCAGGGTCTTCATCTACTCCCTTTTTTGTTTGTGGCTCAAGCCACAAACCTATAACTCACTTTGTCGGTCGGTCGGTCGGTCTGTCGTTCCAAAATTGTCGCACATTTTGACAAAATTGTCGCACTTCAAATCGAGGCTACACTTCTGGCCGCTCTTTAAAATGATGTATTTTAAAAGCGTACAAAATAATAAACATACGTAATACAGACACTACAACAGACACGACGAGTATGCGGTGCTTCTTTTGATGAGCATAAGTAGGATACATAGTTTTAAATGTTTTCCAAAAGATATACAAAGTTACGAAATGGTGCAGAGATAACATTCTGGTTTACAGATTAAAATTATTGAAAATCCAGGGGAGGTAACTCATGATTGGAGTGGTAAAAATAGACCGCGTGCCACAAACTATTGCGATTTCGCGCTTGTTTTTCTTTCTTGCAATCATTGTGTCCATCTCATTTATACCCTATAACCAACAAACTTGGGGGGGAGGGGGGGGGGGGAGAATACTACTACCAAACAAAACAAACAAACAAAAAAAACAAAAAAAACCGACAACAGCAACAAAGGGACATAATTATCTAACAATAGCATATCTTAATTCTTTAGTTCACTATTTTCCACTTAACACTCTACGTTCTCATAAACCTTGAATACTACCAAAATAGCCTGAATATACAAAGAGTTCGCACTCCGCAGCTGTTGTGGTTTTTGTTTAAAACTCCCACCCTTTCACCTACACTACAGCTGGGGGTCAATGTGAACTCACTAACTCACCGCCTACACACATTAGGCGTGTGTGTAGGCGGTGAGTAAGTATTTAACCCCAAACAAAATTCCGTAATTGAACTTTATAAACTGATATTATTACCGTTATTGTTATTTTTATTAGTGTCATATAAAACCTTGTATTGGTATTGATTCTGATTCTGATTGTGATTCTGATTCACACTAACACTTTTTCACCTTCCTTCAGGTGGGAAGTGAGAAAGTTGGCTTCAGTTTTTGCAAGGTTTGTAGGCTGCGAAGCGATCACTCTTTGTAACATTTTAGAGGCTTTTTGATACGACTAATAGTTGTCCTTTACTCAAGTGGCTTTTATCATTGGCTGTAGTATAGGGGCCAACAGTAACATGAGAGCTGTACAATAGATGGTTTTCTACAGTAATGGAAAATCACGGTACAGTTTTAGTCTCTTGTGGAAGACTATGACTCTCGAACGAGGGGGGGGGGGGGGGGGGGGGAGGGGGGTTGCACCGGCTCTGGTGCTGCAGCCAAAGGGGATGGGGCTGGCCTTTGGGGACCTTCCTCAACGCCAGCTGTGTCCTCAAATCCCTTTGGCCGACGAGAGAGTGGGGATATACCCTGGGCAAGGCATCTCCACTATAATTAAAAGAAATTCTCGCCCAGACCGAAAGAATATATTATCTGCCCCCCCCCTCTCCCTCCCTCCCTCCCCCTCTGCTTATTGGCAAATAGTTTCCCCATCTTCTGGAAGTTATATACTTGTAACTTCCTCCAATCTGTCACTCTCTTTGACTCTGCCTTTTCCCTTTGCTTACTATCATCTACTATCTTTCTGCCTTAGCGGTCCATTCTCCTGCCCTCCCCCCTCCCCCACCCCCCCCACCACCCACCACCCATCACCCACCACCCACCACCCACCCCCAATACATTCTTACGGATATTTCTTTTCCAGCCGAAGACTGGACGAACGTGCTGGGCTTTAACTATTTCTTAGTTAGGCGCAATAACAGCAGCATGACGCATCTGCGCTCCTACGACTGAGCGACCAACGAAGAAGAAGAAGAAGAAGAAGAAGAAGAAGAAGAAATCACGTATTTCATGGTCGGAAGCGACAGACTAGCATACTTCTTCTTCTGCGTTCCCAGGCCATATGGCCATAATGGGTAAGGTACATGTGTGACCGGTTTTCAGTTTTCACTGGTCTCCCCGCTGCGCACAGCCGACACGTTCCGATTTCGGAGGAGCTCAAAGGTGAAAAATTATTTGGAAGATTTGTTTGAAAAAAAAGCAGGAGATTGGGGCCAATAAGTCAGAAAGATAGTAGATGATAGAAAGCAAAGGGAAAAGGCAGAATTAAGAGAGTGGCAGACTAGAGGAAGTTACAAGCACAGAACTTCCAGAAGGTGGGGGAACTATTTTTTTTTACGAAAGACCCCCCCCCCGGTATCCCCACGGGGAGGAAGAGTAGCATACAATCGTGTCGCTTCGTGACCAATACTGATAATTGTGCGCAGGCAACGCGACGACCAACATCACCCCCTTCAAGCTGACGGATCTGATTGCCGGCTACCAGGACTACTACAGGTACCAAGGGGGTCTGACCACCCCTACCTGCAACGAGGTCGTCACCTGGACCGTCTTCAAGAACACCATCAAGATCTCCAACCAACAGGTGAAGCGATTTGCTGTTGTTGTCGTTGTCTTAGGCTGGGTTCGCATTAGACGCGGCAAGTTCCGTGCGGAAAACCCTAAATAAGTGGAAGAAAGAAGGATAGTTTACGCATATATATATATAGGGGAAATTCGGACACGTGTGCAAATCTTTTCCCCTTCTTTGTTTCACTTATTTATGGATTGCGCACGGGTTTCCGCATGGTGTATTCGCTTATGTGTGTCCACGGCCTTACCCTGGCTTAAAACAGACTCCAGGGATCATCCCAACAGCCAGCCGGAGCACTTTGAAACACTGTGGTGCAACATTCATGCACCAGCTATAGGAGTGAGAACATATTATGCCATGATATATATATATAGTATGAAAGAAAAATCGCAGTGAATAGCCAGCTCCGTACCCCTACTCTGAAGGACTGAAAAGTTAGTGCATTTGAAATGCAGAATTGTTTGCTTTGATAAAACTTTTCTGTGTCCAATGTCTTTATTTGTGAACCTCAGAAACAAAACCAGTTAACGTTAACTTTGAGTAATGTTCCGTGTTCAAAAAAAATAAAAATAAATATCATCTGTATAAGAGTTAAAATGATTCTACTCAGACTTAATTTGATAAAACGTTTGATTCAACTTGTGGCTCAGGCATGCCCCAGCTTAGCATCTGGTGGAGTTGGGGTGGTGGGGGGTGGGGCAGGATAGGGGTGCAAATACAGTGTAGAAAAGTGTGATACTATTGAATCAATCTTAATCAATACCTGTGTGAATGGCCGGGGATTCAAACATGTGATATACATTGTCCATTTCATAAATTGGGCAAAGCATTTTGACCATTTCATGAAATAGGCAATTTCACGGACTGGGCGTAGCATAATTATGTTATATTCTGGCATAGAACATAACATATAATCCAGAACAGCATAATTATCTGCCTCATGTATTCCTTTTGAGATACGCCTTTCTGGTAGGAAACCCTCGATAATAATATGTACGTGCGTGACCGTATTTTGATTACCCCCTGACTTGTGGGCAGCCAGGCTCCGACTTCGGAGGATTTTTGGACTGATGCTGTTAATGCTAGGAGCTTGCCCATGGCTGTAAAGAAAATCCCTGCATAACTTTGAAGAACATTGCAACATTTTGATGTAGCCGATCGAAGAAGTAGAAGAAAAAGAAGAAGAAGAAGAAGAAGAAGAAGGCCCTATTGAGTTGGTTGCCACGTACTTGGCGGTGAAATCGGCGAGCTAAGCCGCTCAATAGATTTTCATTCAATTCCGGTTGTGATTTTTATCGTTTTTGTTGTTGGTTTAAGATTTTTGTTTTTTATTGAGTAACACATAGCAAAGCAGCAACATAAACAAATGAGAACGAGCACAACAAGCTTTAAAGCTTATACAAGGCGCTCAAACACAAGTAGATTATACAATATTGGCTGCCACAAGTAACAAGAGACTGGAACAGAACATGACAATGAAAATGATAACATACAAAATGTACACGAACAAGCGCAAGCAACAACAAGAACATAGAAATTGAAATGAAACTGAGGGGGTTAGAGGCATTTAAAGGGATACGCGGGATACAGGTGACGCTAATTTACCCCTAGGGGCTGACTGTGTCGTAAGAAACACTACTAAAGGGTTTCAGTGAATGAATGACGTATGAATAAGATGGCGTAAAAATGAAATGACGAAATTGTGAATGAAATGGCCTACTCTCTCCGTGATTCATCGTGCTAGCATAATCTGGCGGACTCCCAGTGGTGCAAGACATTTTTTGAAAAATATACAAGTTTATTTATATTTGTGAAAGGTATATCGCTAAAATGTTTGCATAGTTAAAATATAAGGATTATTTTAAGCATATTAATTTCTTAGAAGGAATAAAACCGCGTTACTAAAATAACAAATCTCATAAAACTGTCAACAACAAAAGTGTTAAGGGATATAACTCTTGACGTGAGTCCCGTGAAAAAATAGGAGTGGGGTTGACAATGTGTATGGTGTTCAGTAAAGAGCACGGTGACATACTGGGTTTTTTTGTTTAGTATGGAGAATATACTGTATTTCATCTATTATCAAAAAACTAGAATGATTTCATCGCTGAGTTTCTTTCTACAGGCATTTGAACAATACAATTTAGGGAAATATGTGTCAATACGGCAACAATTTTCCTAAATTTCCTATTGACTAAATTATATTTCCTTACCATTTGACATAGATTCTGACACTATGTAGGTTGCAGTATGAGGCAAGATTAATTGAAAGTTTGTAATAACTTAAGTGTATGAAAGGTGTCCAGTTTTCAGTAGACCTGATTTTACCCCAGAATTGTCCCCCCCCCCCCCCCCCCCCCACACACACACACACACACACACACACATTTCGACCACGAATTACAAGAAAGGTAGCACGGCGACGCTGTGTTTTCTTTTAAGTTTTGACCTTAGGAGTATGTGTAGATACTATGACAAAAGTCTTGATCATTTGTCATCGTGGGACTTCAGACTTCACACTTCAGAAACTTTATTTTACAAAGATAAGAATTTAGGCTGGGCCTAGTCTTCCGTTCTGTCCTTGATTCTAAGCATGCAACATATAACTAATACTATAAACCAACATTGAGACACAGACAAATCGTCAACAAAAACAGCAAACAGTAGCAGAAATGCAAACAGTGACATGGTTGGCAGAGCATCAACATCAGTAATAAGAACAAGACAAACAGAAAACCAACCGACCGAATAAACAAACATAAAAAATAACCCCCCCAAAAAACAACACTACTTCCACCACAAATTACTTCTCCTATTACCATTACCAGTCCTACCTACTACTATTACTACTACTACCACCATCGCCACCACACTACTACTACTACTACTACTACTACTACTACTACTACTACTACTACTACTACTGCAACATATAATTCATAATATAAACGAATATTGAAACATAAAACAATCATCATCAGAAACAACAAACAGTAGCAAAGACACAACAGTGACATGGTAGGCAGAGCATCAACATCAGGGGAAGACGGGGTAAAAAGCGCATGGGCGGGTAAGAAGCCCACCCCAATTATCTCATGAAATGAAGCAAATTTCAGTCTCATTTTGCCCATGAGACGAGCGTTAATGTCTAGCATTCGTCTCATGGGCAAATTTGACTGAATGTTTCTTTATTTCATGAGATAATTGGGTTGGGCTTCTTACCCGCCCATGCGCTTTTTACCCCGTCTTCCCCTAATAAGAACAAGCAAGGAAAAGGGCGCGTATCCCCTTAACTCCAAAAGGTTGTTTCCATCACAGATGCGGGCGTTCCGTGCCCTGAAGGACAAAGAAGACCACGCCATGGTGAACAACTTCCGCCCTCCCCAGGCCCTGGGCACCAGGCTGATCCAGGCCAGCTTCCAGGATGAAAACTTCGCCTCCGCCTCCACCCCCCTCGCCTTCACCACCCTCACCCTCCTCTCCTCTCTAATGATCTCCCTTGGGTGGTCCTTCCGCCGGATGTAGGCGTAAAAGGTTTTTTTGGGGGGCAGGCCGCGCATACGATAGTTTGTTGTTGTTGTGTTGTGTTGTGTTGTGTTGTGTGCATGCAGGGGGATAGAAGGGAAATTGTTGTTATTATTATTATTATTATTATTATTATTATAGTATTGTTATTGTTATTATTAATATTATTATTATAGTATTGTTATTATTATTATTATTGCCATGTTATATTATTATTATTATTGTTAGCATGTTTTAGTATTTTATTTTGTTTGCGTTTCGGTTTCTTAATGGAGGTTAGGGGTGATTTTGCGAAATATGTTTTTACTCACGTGTAGCTAACCTGATGTTGGCCATATAACGGTTTTTGTTTTAGTTTAGATTTCGAATGATAAGTTCGACTTGTGATTAAAAAAAAATTGCAAAAAAAACAAAATGTTGTCAAGTAGTATTAGTTGTTGTTGTTGTTGTTTTTAGCATTATTGAATGCTTGTTTCTACGAACAGTTTGAGCGGTTTCTATATGGTTTGTTATCGTGTATTTGAAACGTGTGGTTCAAATAAAGTTTGGTTTCTATGAACAAAGAAGAAGGAGACGAAAAAGAAGGAGAAGGAGAAGAAGGAGGAGAAGAAGAAGAAGAAGAAGAAAAAGAAGAAGAAGAAGAAGAAGACGAAAAAAAAGAAAAAGAAGAAAAAAAGAAGAAGAAGAAGAAGAAAAAAAAAGAAGAAGAAGAAGAAGAAGAAGACGACGAAAAAGAAGAAGAAGAAGAAGAAGAAGAAGAAGAAGACGAAAAAGAAAGAAGAAGAAGAAGAAGAAGAAGAAGAAGAAGAAGAAGAATAAGAAGAAGAAGAAGAAAAAGAAGAAGAAGAAGAAGAAGAAGACGACGAAAAAGAAGAAGAAGAAGAAGAAGAAGAAGAAGACGACGAAAAAGAAGAAGAAGAACAAGAAGAAGAAGAAGAAGAAGAAAAAGAAGAAGAAGAAAAAGAAGAAGAAGAAGAAGAAGAAGACGACGAAAAAGAAGAAGAAGAAGAAGAAGAAGAAAAAGAAGAAAAAAAAGAAGAAGACGAAAAAGAAGAAGAAGAAGAAGACGACGAAAAAGAAGAAGAAGAAGAAGAAGAAAGCAGGACAATATTAACCTAGACTAGATTGTTGGTGCGATGGTTGCCTAACGGTTGTCTAGCAAAATGTGTATCAACAAACTATTATTAAGCTGTTGTAGGGTGTGGCTTTGTTCTTTGCTCCCCCCCCCCACCCCCCACCCCCTTGTTCTGTGGTGTTTTTTGTTTTAAATTATTGAAATGTTTTGGTCAATGAAAGGTGGAGGCTTTGTGAAATATGCCCCTTTTGTTTGTGTATTTTGAAAGTGAGTTGTTGCCGTACTTTAGATTATGGACACAAGACCTAATTAAATAGGCCTAAGATTGTTTGGTTTTGGGGTTGTTGTTTTTTTACTTAGTGAAAGTTTTACAAATATTTAATTGTGGGTTTTTTTTTAGTATTTTTTAATTTTATTAGGATTTCATTTTCTATGAAAGCTAGAGGTGGTGATGTTCTGGTGTGTTTGTTCTTATAAAGACGAAACACCGCAAAACAAAATGTCCACACACAAAAATGATAATCTAGACAAAGTGTACGCAGAAACATTCGATGGATATCAGATTCAGTATGTTTATTCTTTGTGTCGATGTTGGTGGATATTACTTTATTTTTTCATTATTTCAAGAAATATCCATATCCATATTCATAATATCGAAATGTATCCATGTGTCCAGATGAATTAATTCGAATGATTCGTGGCTGAATAAGAGTGGCATGGGTAAGGGACTTTGTTTTAAAATTATTATTATTATTAATGCAGTTCATAAAAAAAAGTGTGTGTATGCGTGTGTGTGTGCGTGTGCGTGTGCGTGTACGTGCGTCTGTGTGCGCGCGCGCGCGTGTGTGTGTGTGTGTGTGTGTGTGTGTATGCGCACGCGTGCATGTGTATGTGTGTGTGGGGGGGGGGGGGGGGGGGCGTGCGTGCATGCGCGTGTGGGTGTGTATGCATTTACGTTTCTAGCATATACCCATGCGTTTATTCGTTCGTTCGTCTGTAGCGTTTATTCGTGTGTGCATGTGTCTGTCTGTCTGTCGATGATCACAGAGGTCCAGGTGCGAGCATAGCAATCAAACCAATGTATTACACTAGTATTAACAATGATGATGATTATAATTATGAATTAATAATTGCCAGCACTAATTTGTATATGTCACACTCGCTTCGTGTAACGAAATCCTTATCCGTTTTAGTCTTCCAATGTTCGCTAAGTGTATTCACTGCCCGGCGATGGCTTGGAGTCAAAACGGACTATCTTTAGATAGTCCATTGACGTATTATTGGACTTATTACAAAAACTAATCACTTGTGTCAAACAATGACTGCAGAAATATACAAAGGGGGTTATGCTTTTCATATTTCTGCAGTCTTTTTGTGATACAAGTTATTAGTTTTCGTCGTACTAAGTTCAATAATACGTCAATGGACTATCTAAAGATCGTCCGTTTTGACTTCAAGCCATCCAATG
>CM065702.1:39382169-39397169 GCA_017654935.2 Phymorhynchus buccinoides | reverse complement strand
GAACACGTCTGTGTAGTATTAGTATTAGGTTAGTATTAGGTACTTTATAGTCACAGAGGCGTCTCTGTGAAATTCGGGTTGCTCCCACCTGGAGAGCGCGTCGCAGCCAGAGGCGCACCACCCTTTTTTTTTTTTAATGCGATTTTTGTCACTGATGAGAGGGGGGGGGGGGGGGGGTAACTTTTTACCAAATGACAACTTTTCTGTTGCCACTGGGTTTAGCGTATGCTAAGTGCATGGGCACACGGGACCTCGGGTTATCGTCTCATCCGAAAGACTCCACGTTCAGACCGTTAAGGCCTAGTGCAGAATGAGAGGAAAAAATCCCCTGTACCCAGGTTCGAACTCGGGTTTACTTGACACGAAGCGAACGCGCTACCACTGTGCCACTCTACACCTTCAGTTAGATTGTAGTCCTAAAAAATTGTCATCGGAAATGAAGAATTTCGATGTCAAAAGTCTTGTGCTGGATCAGTTTGGGTTCTGATCGCAAAATCGGGACTTTACTGGTGTTGCACTGCCTCCGGGCATTGCCTCCAGTATCGTTCCCACCATCTTTGTATCTACAAATGTGCCATGTGTCTGTTCCAGACCGAGAGGACGTAAAACAACATTTTTCATTCTTTGGATCAGTTTGGGGTCAGACGGGGCGGGGACCCTCCCTGGTATGTTCAGTGCCTCCAGGATCGTCCCCACTATCGATACGTGTCTGCTCCATGTCGGTCAGAGGCGCTTTTTTGGTCGAGTGGTCCGGGAAAGGGCTACTATACCGTCAATTTGAGCGAACATACCCAAAGCGCGAATACTTTCCGTATTCAAAATGCGCGAATGTCGTATTAAAAAAGCGCGACACCCAGACCCCCTCCCCACCCCCCCCCCCCCACCCCTCCCCACCCCCACCCCCACCCCCCAGGAGAAAAAAAGACAACTTCACTATCAGTAAAATTCACGCAAAGAATAAGTCGCGCAAATGTGCGCTTTTTAACAACTCCCCTCCATGTTTGCGGGTTGGGACTTCGAATCCCTTTGGGTCTGTTGACGTCCTGTCCTTAACCCCCCCCCCCCCTACCCCCCCCCCCCCCCCCCCAATCCTCCACCCCCCACTCCCCCACCCCCAACTGCCATATAAAATTTGAAGTGATTTCTGTGGAATACTTTATTATATAATTTGTGCAGATAGATTGCAAAGGACACGAATGACACGTACTAGCCCTCCTCCGCAGAGTGGCAGGGGGCTAATCAATAAATGCTCCAATTCAGTTAGTTTGAATGATTTTAGCAACTCGCGTTATTTTTTTTGATTGCCCCACAAAAGTATTAGTTGCAAAATATTCTACAATCACTTAGTGGATTCCTTTATTTTCACAGTTCTCTGATATCTCACGGCGGCCATTTTGAACATTACGCAGTAATTCAAAATAGCCAAAATTTACAACTTGGCCTATGCAACGGATTTGGATTGAGCAGCCTCAAATCATGCTGGATCGACACAAAAAACAACAACTAATATATATCCCCAAACAAAATACAGATGGGTTTTAGAGCAGTTTTTGTCTAATTATCATAATTAAGGGGCAGGGAAGATAAACCTGGGTCGAGTTTCTCTAGATAACGGTCGCCGCGCGAATAACGCTTACGCCAAACGGGGCCCAAGAAACACTTTAGAAAACGTTTGAGGAAGAATATTGCAAGCTCTTGTCTGATTAGTCAATTTTTTTAAAATTAATTTTAAACAAACTTTAATGGACCAATCAACAACAAGAAACGTATTCACCCCCTACTAGTTCCGGATAGTTCGCCGCTTGCTCGGTGTTTGGCAAGAACAAAACGCCACGCGAACTATCGGCAAACGAAGGGGGTTTCTTAGGCCGTTTCCGCCGATTTGAGCGAGCGCAACGTAACGTTAGCCCTTGTGAAACGGACCCCAGATCTTGGGTTGAAACAGGAAGTCCAACAACCCCCAAATATGACTAATAAACGGTTCTGGGATATTGTGTTGTTTGAAATGAAACTGAAGCAATGAATGTTTGCTCTTATCTGCATGGCCTCATTCACATACACCTTTTGTCGCAAAAATGACGGTAGCCGAATCAGACTAAAAAATAATCAATTGAAACAAACTAATATGTTGTTGTTGTTGTTGTTGTTGTTGTTGTTGTTGTTGTTGTTGTTGTTGTCGTCGTCATACCCTGGCTAAAAGACTCCAGGGATCATCCCAACAGCCGAAGCACTTGAACACTATGGTACAAATGCACCAGCTAGGGATGAGAACATTAGGTGTGTGACCGTTTTTGATTACACCAGGGGCTATGGCTCGTAGTGGGAATGAGTTTTTTTAATTTTCTTGGGAACAAATTGCAACGTCTTCAGTAGGTCCTAAGACAGCATTGCTAGCCCACTTTGATTCAACCAAGGAGGGGGGAGGGGTGCATGGTACCCCTATTCACTTTGGGGACTAAGAGAGAGAGAGAGAGAGAGAGAGAGAGAGAGAGAGAGAGAGAGAGAGAGAGAGAGAGAGAGAGAGAGAGAGAGAACTTGAAAACTTGAAAACTTAAACTTTATTTTCCAAGGATATAGATTTTAGGCAACGCCTATTCTTTCAATCTGTCCATTTCACTTGTCATATCTACAGTCCTTAGGTATGGAAAGAATTGTATACTGAACAGAGCACATGAATCTTCATTTTAAAGCGTACAAAATAATAAACATACGTAATACAGAGAGAGAGAGAGAGAGAGAGAGAGAGAGAGAGAGAGAGAGAGAGAGAGAGAGAGAGAGAGAGAGAGAGAGAGAGAGAGAGAGAGAGAGAGAGAGAGAGAGAGAGAGAGAGAGAGAGAGAGAGAGAGAGAGAGAGAGAGAGAGAGAGAGAGAGAGAGAGAGAGAGAGAGAGAGAGAGAGAGAGAGAGAGAGAGAGAGAGAGAGAGAGAGAGAGAGAGAGAGAGAGAGAGAGAGAGAGAGAGAGAGAGAGACAGACAGAGAGAGAGACAGAGAGAGAGAGAGAGAGAGAGAGGAGAGAGAGAGAGGGAGAGAGGGAGAGGGAGAGAGAGGGGGGAGAGAGAGAGAGAGAGAGAGAGAGAGAGAGAGAGAGAGAGAGAGAGAGAGAGCGAGAGAGAGAGAGCGCGAGAGAGAGGGAGAGAGAGAGAATCTTTTCATCTCGTCGCACCTCTTTATGTCAAGTTGAAAAGGGCAGAGACAAAGAGGTGGGATACCTCACAGAACACTGCTAATTGGTACGTGCGACACACAGAATTAGATCGACCATCACTGCACATCACACCTGAGTGCGCGTATGCAATGCGCGCTTCTAGCAGCACCACAGGACATCACTCTACTGACTCAGTTTTGTTTGTGGCACAAGCCACAAACCTATAACTCACTTTGTCGGTCGGTCGGTCCAAAATTGTCGCACATATTGTAAAAGAGAAAGAACAGTACAGACAGACAAAAAATACTTGGGCATAAAGTAACATTTCAGTTGTCAAATCTACAGTCCTTAGGTATGGAAAGAATTGTATACTGAACAGAGCACATGGATCTTCATTTTAAAGCGTACAAAATAATGAACATACGTAATACAGACACTGCAACAGACACGACGAGTATGCGGTGCTTCTTTCGATGAGTGTAAGTATGATAAATAGTTTTAAATGTTTTCCAAAAGATATAAAAAGTGACGAAATGGTGCAGAGATAACATTCTGGTTTACATATTAAAATTATTGAAAAGCCAAGGGAGGCGACTCAGTGTATGTAATGATTGGAGTGGTAAAAATAGACCGCTGGGCTGCAGTCTTGTGGAGTGAAAGTGTTTGATCAAATATTGTGTGTGTGAAGAGCATAATGTAAATGCGCTCGGCGATGCCCTTGTTTGTAGTTCAAATAGTCGCGTGCCACAAACGATTGCGAATCCGCGCTTGTTTTCTTCTTCTTTCCTTTGTCAAATAGAGGACAACAGAATATATATAGTTTGCATTCATAAACGTTTTGTTTGTGGCTCAAGCCACAAACCTATAACTCACTTTGTCGGTCGGTCGGTCTGTCGGTCCAAAATTGTCGCACATTTTGACAAAATTGTCGCACATTTTGACAAAATTGTCGCACATTTTGACAAAATTGTCGCACTTCAAATCGAGGCTACACTTCTGGCCGCTCTTTAAAATGATGTATTTTAAAAGCGTACAAAATAATAAACATACGTAATACAGACACTACAACAGACACGACGAGTATGCGGTGCTTCTTTTGATGAGTATAAGTAGGATACATAGTTTTAAATGTTTTCCAAAAGATATAAAAAAAATTACGAAATGGTGCAGAGATAACATTCTGGTTTACAGATTAAAATTATTGAAAAGCCAGGGGAGGTAACTCATGATTGGAGTGGTAAAAATAGACAGCGTGCTATTGCGATTTCGCGCTTGTTTTATGTCTGTGTTTGCGAACCTCAGAAACAAACTCAGTTAGCTTTAACTTTACGATTATTTTGTTCTGTGTTCTGGACAGAAGAAAATAATGTGCTGGTTCGATTTCTCTATATGTGGTTGATTGTTCTCCAGTATATGGTATATGTATTTGCGTTAATTATTTTTCTTATTTATTTATGACGACAGGATGTAAAAAAGCTTTATCAAGCTTATTCAGCATTTTGACTTTCTTGACTTGACTTGACTCTCTCTCAAGAGAGATGGACAGTGCCTATGCAAAGACAGCTGTTTCGTCTTGCGAAAGACTCTTCAGTGCACATCGGCCTGCAAAGAGTCCAGTGAACGATAAAGCTGAGCAAGAAGACTTTCCACAAGAGAATGGTTGTCCCCCTTGCTCCAGATTCAAAGTCCACAATAAAAGCAAACCAGCAATAAGTTGAAAAGAAATGGTAAAACTTGACGAAAATAATAATGTTCTAAAATTATAATTTCAAAATATAATAAACATGACTAGGGAGAGGCCAACTACTGAGATGATATCCAAAACTAAGGATAAAAATAGTATGAATATAAAATTTCAGTTATTACCTGAGCTACATTTCCCTAATCTGAAGGACTAAAAAGTTGCTGCATTTGAAATGCAGAAGAACTTGCTTTAATACACTTTTTTGGTGTCCAATGTCTGTGTTTTGGAACCTCAGAAACAAGCTCAGTTTGCTTTAACTTTACGATTTGTTCTGTGTTCTGAAAAGAAAGAAAAACGAAGAAGAAGAAGAAATTAACGTGTTGGTTTGCTTTTTATCGCGCGTAAAATCTACTTTGTAAAGTAAGATAGCGTTTCATTAATTTGTTTAGTCATCCGTCGCATATTTGTCTGTGTACTTTTTTTCTTGAAGTATATAAGTTCTCTAGTTGTCATATCTAATGAATAGTATGTCCCATATGTGCCTTCCCAGGTCGAGAGGACGTAAAATTCTAGATAACTGAACATATCTAATGAATAGTGATGTTTGTGTGTGACTTTAAAAAAAAAAAAATGCTATTAAAACAAATTTGGCGGGAGCGGATGAAAGAGAGAGAAAACTTGAAAACTTGAAAACTTGAACTTTATTTTTCAAGGATAAAGAGAGAGAGAGAGAGAGAGAGAGAGAGAGAGAGAGAGAGAGAGAGAGAGAGAGAGAGAGAGAGAGAGAGAGAGAGAGAGAGAGAGAGAGACAGAGACAGAGACACAATGAACAATGAACAATGGACAACTGTTTAATGATCAGGCCATCTGCCCATATCATGACGGAAGGGGTAGCAATGGGAAATCTTCACAATTCAAACAGATAAGAGACAGAGACACACACACACACAGAGACACAGACAGAGAGAGACAGAGAGAAAGAGAGAGAGAGAGAGAGAGAGAGAGAGAGAGAGAGAGAGAGAGAGAGAGAGAGAGAGAGAGAGAGAGAGAGAGAGAGAGAAGAGTGAGAGAGAGAGAGAAACAGAAATATCTTTTTATCTTGATATTTCAAAACACATCGCGACTTTCCTGGTATTGCAGTACCTCCAGGATCGTCCCGCCTTCTTTACATCTGTTAATGTCCCACATGTGCCCGTTCCTGGCCGGAGGACGTAAAACACTTTTCCTCTTCCTCGCCTGCCTCGCCTGAGAACTGGGTCGAGTTTCTCTAGATACGGTCGCCGCGCGTATAACGCTTACGCAAAACGGGGCCTAAGAAACACCCTAAACGTTTGCTAAGGTCAGATAACTCTTTAAGCTTACTCTTCATTTTTTTGGAGAGAGAGAGAGAGAGAGAGAGAGAGAGAGAGAGAGAGAGAGAGAGAGAGAGAGAGAGAGAGAGAGAGAGACAAGAACAACGTTTTAATGAGAGAGAGGGAGAACAGGGGACATCGTTAGACAAACAAAAGGGAAAATAACAATCATATATCATAACTTTGCTTACGGAGAAGTTTTCAGGGATAAATCATACTCAGTTTGCACAAAGTTTTCGATTTAACCCACGTCTGTTTGTGTGCAGAAAATTAAATTTGCACTATATTCTGCCATCTAACATCATGAAAAATTAAGAAAGAGCACTCCAAAAACACTTGCGTTTGTTTAATTTGCTAAAATCATCCCGTATTTTTTCACGATAGACTAAAGAATATTTGCTGTGGCAAGCTTGTTGTTTTGGTCTTCTATTTTCGTTTGTGGCTCAAGCCACAAACCTATAACTCACTTTGTCGGTCGGTCGGTCTGTCTGTCTGTCTGTCGGTCCAAAATTGTCGCACATTTTGACAAAATTGTCGCACTTCAAATCGAGGCTACACTTCAAATTGAGGCCGCTCTTTAAAATGATGTATTTTAAAAGCGTACAAAATAATAAACATACGTAATACAGACACTACAACAGACACGACGAGTATGCGGTGCTTCTTTTGATGAGCATAAGTAGGATACATAGTTTTAAATGTTTTCCAAAAGATATAAAAAGTTACGAAATGGTGCAGAGATAACATTCTGGTTTACAGATTAAAATTATTGAAAATCCAGGGGAGGTGACTCATGATTGGAGTGGTAAAAATAGACCGCGTGCCACAAACTATTGCGATTTCGCGCTTGTTAAAGTTCAAGTCTCGTTACGCGAGAGATTAAAAAAAAAGCCGGAAGTATTGATATTTCCCATGATCCTTCAAAAGTTTGTCGCTTGCTACCTCGATCACAGCCACAAAACGTTTTCGACAAACGTCGGTAAAAGAGGTGTTTCTTAGTACTGTTTTTGCCGATTTGCGCTCACGCTACGTAACGTTAGCCCTTGTGAAACGGACCCCTGGTTCAACTCGTGAGAAGAAAGGCTGGTTACTGCTGTCGGGAACACTATGGAGGTGTATGTATGGGATTCCATACGGCTCAAAATAGCAAAATAGGGCAGTAGAGTCAAGGGGATTGGGCGCACGCTCTATTGGCGTTGCGTGACATGCCAAAAACAACCCACACACAAACATTAACCCGCATCTTACCAAGATTGTTTTGGTTCAGAATTGTTTGGGAATGTTTTGTTTCCCTTCTCCCCCCCCCCCCCCCCCCCCCCCCCTACTCCTTCAACCTTCCTTCCCACCCTACCCTGCCCCTTTCCGCCAACTTGAGAACTGTATTCACCCCCACCCCCCTTTTTTTCCATCCCACTACTCCCCACACTTCCCCGCTGTGAACTGTAATCACTTTTCCATCCCAGTGCTGCCCACTTCTTCAACCACTGCCCTTTCAAGTCTTGAACTGTGCTCACTGACTTCAAATATAAAAAAGCCTTCCAGTCAACTTTTTCCTGCATTCCCAGTCGAAGTGTTTATGACACGAAACGTCGGTTGCCCCCCCTTTCCCCCCCCCCCCCCCCCCCCCCCCCCCCTCTCAGGTACTTTTCCCCCCCACCTTGTTCAGGTTTTTTACCCTGCACCTTGTTTTTATATATGATTAACAATGCTTTCATAAACACGAAAATAAAATTTCTTTGGCGTAAAAAGATATTTCGTTAAACGTTTTTTTCGGAACGCGCTTTTGAAGTGGGCATGCTGGTGAAACGGAACCGTATTTTTGACTCGGCATCACGAAAGGGACATTAAGTGTCAAACTGAGCATTCTGGGATAATTATACATTTGAAAACTTCAGATCCTCCTCTTTCTACTGAGACAAGAACCATTCTTGTATCTTTTATTCTGTTCCAGAGTTATGAGCATTTAAAGTTAGTAGGGTGAGCGTCAGCCATTTTGAGAAAACAGTCTAAAATCTAGCTTAGCTGAAAAAAATGCATTGGCCTACTCGTTTCAAGACACTTATAAGACCATTTAGAGACCATATTAAAGATTATCCTTTATATATTTGAAAGATAGCATGTTAGAGAACACAAAAATACCCATAACTCAAAATTGACCCCAAAAAGTTGACTTTCCAATCCTGTTGTGAGAAACTATCACAGCGACTTAAAGTCCCTTTCGTGGTGCTGGGTCACCATTTTTTGCTTACCTCGATTACTCGGTCAAATACCATAGCAGCAATGGCGTAGAAGCTTGAAACCGCAGGATGCGAGTCAGCGACTTGCAAACACTTTTTTTTTAAATGAGGAGTGGCCACAAACTGATAGAACTTGCCAAATGTCACGTAAAAATATAAATGACATCAATTTTAGAATGATGTACGGTGTTCTAAGTGCTGTATGTCTACTCAAACACACGAGGCGATAGCTGGGGATCTACCTGATGGTAGAGTAACCTCCCCTGTTTGACCGATTGAATTAGGTAAGATCACTCCCACACACCATGAAATTACCCCCCTTCATTATTTCCGAACAATTCCTATTGATGTCATGCACGTCTCTAGCGTGTGTTGATGTGGCACGATTCATCGATCCAGATTTCAATGGAACTTTTTTTTCAAATTTTGACAAATAAAGGTTAACACGTTTCTCAAAATAGATTAAAAGTGTTGAACGGAAAAATATTTGTAAATAAACAATTCAGTTAATTTTGACACTCATTTTGAAATGAGATCTCGGTTTTTCAAACTACAATTTTCAAAATTTGACAAAGATAAAGAAACAGAATTTTTTTTTTTTAAATACAACCTCAGCTGTGCCGTAGTTCGTTTTTTAATGACAAGACTTTTTCACGGACTTTTTTGGGGTGTGGGGGTCGTGGGGGTGGGGGGTGAGAGGTAAAACATTTCATGTATAACAACTAAAATATGACCAACACGAATCCACAATCCAAATAAAGAAAGACCTATCAATTCACTATTGCTGAAAGTAAAAATACAATCATTTTCTTCATTGTAGAAGAATTTGAAACATTACACTCAAAGCAAAACAAACGTAGCTTACTTCTACCACGACGACACCCAGCGTCCTCCACGAATTCATCCCCAGACCCTCCTCCTCATGACCATCAACCTCCTCGCGGCCATCTCCACATCGACCCAGCACCAGAACAACTTGTCCCTAAGGGCTTTCCCCAGACCCTCTTCCTCATGACAATCAACCGCTTTGCGGCCATCTCCACATCGACCCAGCACCAGAACAACTTGTCCCTAAGGGCTTTCCGCCATGAGGACGTCAAACCTCCATTCAACAACAATCTTACTTCTGGAACTTTCCCGGGAGCCTCTCGCCGGCGTTTCCCCTTCGCCAGCCATCGTCTGCTGCGTGGTGGCGGTTCAGTGCTTCTTTCCTGCTTTCAAAGATCTGGCACCTTCCATAACATTTACCAATATGTGAAAGCGTCTATGGTAAGAATTGGGTTAAAATGTGTGCTAAACATCAGACAGTGAAGTCTCGGGTTTGACACCAGGGAGGGAAAACAACTGATAGAAGAGCGCATAGATGTTACTCCCAATCCGTGAAATTGCCTATTTCATGAAATGGGCAAAATGGTTTGCCCAGTTCGTGAAATAGCCAATTTATAACTTGCAATTGAGAAAAGCGATATGAATGAAAAATAGTTTTTGTTCATTACTGCACATAGCTCAAGAATGGTCGACCTATGGCGATATTTGTCACGCCAGAGGGCAGTCAATGCACTAGGGGCTTATCACGCGATTTTCTTAGTTGGGCGTAGTAAGAGAGAGAGTGATGGTAGGACCACTCACTGTCTCTCTCTCTTTCTTTATCCCCAACAAATAATATAGAGAGGATTAGCCCCACACGAGCGTCATGCCCTCTGGCGTGAGAAAAATCGCACTAAGTCTCTCATTGGTTCAAACGAATGATAAATCGCATCTGTAGATGAGTTAAAAGTATTCTATTCAGACTTAATTTGATAAAACGGCTGATTCAACATGTGGCTCAGGCATGCCCCAGCTTAGCATCTGGTCGAGTTGGGGGGCAGGATAGGGGTGCAAATACAATGTAGAAAAGTGTGAAACCATTGAATCAATCTGAATCAATACCTGTGTGAATGGGGATTCAAAAATGTGATATACTTTATCCATTTCATAAATTGGGCAAAACAAGTTGCCCATTTCATGAAATAGGCAATTTCACGGATTGGGCGTAACATAGACATAGGGTGGGGTGGGGTAGGGCGGGGAGTTTGAACCAGGATAGCTATATAGCCCCCTGCTACAATGACAGTGTGTGACTAGCCCAAAACGACAAACATAAAAAGGATCCTTGGTTGGACTTGCAAATGGAAGTGAAGAGACTGAAATCATAAGATTTCTATTATTATTAATTTTTGTTAATAGAAAAAACAGTGCTGCAATAATACTATTGAGACTTGATATTCCTCGGTGCAACAACGCCACTCTGCAAGTTCCACCCGGGGGCTGACAGCATTTTCAGTCACCATCCGCACCCCCGCGGCGCCCAGGTAACTTCCACAATCGCCATTTCCCGATTCCCCGATTCCCCGATTTCCCTTATACAATATAATGTGACCCAGCTGGGCCAAACTATTTCTTGTGTGCTTCTTGTGTTTCTTCTACCAGTGGCTGCAGTTATCTAGACAGCAATTCTCACACCAGTGACAGTAAGGAACATTTTTAGATTTGTTTGTATGTTTGGTGATTGTGGTGTTTTTGTGTGTGTGTGTGTGTGTGTGTGTGTTTTTTCCCCACTTCTTTGGCATTCCGGACGAATTCTGAGTAGGCCTATACTCGGAACAGCGATTTCTGAGTCTAAGCTTTGCCGCATTCCATGCTTTCTTAGGTAATCCGTGTCGCATGAAAATAGGTAGCTCGTAAAAATAAGTAGCTCGCTACCTATCACAGTGTGTATTTGCGACATTGAGCATGAACCACAAATTTCACTTTTTTTCTAGGGTTAGGGATAGGGTTAGGGTTAGGTTTAGTTAAATGGTTAAAGTAGAGAAAAAGTGAAATTTGTGGTTGTCGCAAATACAGACTCTCATAGTAGCGAGCTACTTATTTTTACGAGCTACCTATTTTCATGCGACACAATCCGAACCACGTTTTTGTTTGTGGCTCAAGCCACAAACCTATAACTCACTTTGTCGTTGTCACCAAAATTGTCGCACATTTTGACAAAATTGTCGCACTTCAAATCGAGGCTACACTTCAAAATTAATTGAGGCCGCTCTTTAAAATGATGTATTTCAAAAGCGTACAAAATAATAAACATACGTAACACAGACACTACAACAGACACGACGAGTATGCGGTGCTTCTTTCGATGAGTATAAGTAGGATACATAGTTTTAAATGTTTTCCAAAAGATATAAAAAGTGACGAAATGGTGCAGAGAAAACATTCTGGTTTACAGATTAAAATGATTGAAAAGCCAGGGGAGGTAACTCATGATTGGAGTGGTAAAAATAGACCGCGCGCCACAAACTATTGCGATTTTCGCGCTTGTTTCGAGTTGCTTCTCTTTGTAACAGACTCTTCCAGCCTTCGTTTCACTTATGTTTGGGGCTTACAACAAACAACTACACGAAAAACAAGGAAACAGCAAACAGCAAATATAGCAAAAGGAGCAAAAAGCAGGCAACAAAAGGAGCAAAAAACCAACAAGATCCAAACAAACAATACTTCCCCCTCTACAGTCCAACGCGTAAGTGATACAACCAAGTTGAAACCAAAGAGCAAGGCATGCATTTGTGAACACAAATCAGGGGAACATGGAAAAAAAAGAAAGAAAGAAAAACATGTATTGAGATGAGAGAGGTTGGGGACAGTGAGTACGCTATCATAAATGGCAGAAGTTGGAAACAAGGGTCAGTTGGGTGTGGAGTAGGGGGTGGGGAGAGAGGAAAAAAGTTCAGATTGTTGGGTGAAGAGAACAAATCTCGTGCTAAAGTGGACACATGTAGCAGAAGCTGACATTACATTACAATTAAAAAATGAAAAATGATATTAAAAAACACACTATATAACTTTTGCTGTTACAGACCCGAAATTTGGTGTGTTTGTAGATAATATTAGATCAAGGTTCGTTTGTGGTGGAAAGTATGGCGCATCTATTTCATGTGTTAATGTTAAAAATATATTTTGTTTTAAACTCGGCCCTACGTGAGCTTCACAAAATGCTCCATCTATTTCATGTGTTAATGTTAAAAATATGTGTTAATGTTAAAAATATATTTTGTTTTAAACTCGGCCCTACGGGAGCTTCACAAAATGCTCGAACAAGTTTTCGTTTTAAAGGGGCACCCTGACGGGTGAGTTTTTGCAAGAAACACGTCGAGAGCACCAGGAAAACACCCCCTATACAAAGATCGCAACACTCACTTTTCTCTGGTTTCCTAGAAATCAAACCGTCCAAACGGCGATTCCACCTTGGCGGAGGTCTGATGGAAGTCAAATTCTTTCAATGAAAGAGAAGGCATGTGGCTTCTCTTTTCTAATGGCCGCCTGAGTTTAGACCAAAGCGTTTGCACGAAATGCTCACAATACAAGCCCTTTTTTTTTTTTTTTTTAAAGTGTGATACAGTTTACCTAAAGGAGCTTCGCTCACAACAAAGAAAATAGCTTCTTTTTTATTTTTAACTGCACTACAAAACAAAAACAACTCCACCCACACCATCCAAAATGGCTGAATCGCCGTTTTGACGGTTTGATTTCTAGGAAACGAGAGCAAAGTGAGTGTTCCAATCCTTGAAAAGGCTGTCTTTCTGGTGATCTCGACGTGTTTCTTGCAGAAAACTCATCCGTCAGGGTCCACCTTTTAGCAGTGACAGTAATAAAGAGACTAACAATTCCGATTTCAATGCAAGTAATCACGATTTCAAAATGAGAATTGAACTTGGATCAACCAGAAATGTTGTTGAAAAGGAATCGCAGACAGAGGCAAGCTTTGCTGCACTTTTTTTTATTATTTTATTTTTAGGCGAACCCAAGGTTAGTTATTTGGTTTGCAGAGGTGTCTTGACGGGGTTTAAAAAAGCATATAATAATAATAATTAACATTTATAAAGCGCCCTTTCTCTCATGAGCTCACGGCGCTTCACAATTATTTAATTAAATACATAGATCATAAACTACTGCAATATCAACTATCAAAAACATGCACATAGCCACAACACGCACGCACATACACACGCACACGTCCGCACACACTCACACACACACACACACACGCGCGCACACACACCCACACACAATGTGGGGAACATAGTTTTAAGGCAGGAAACAGGACAAGGAAGAAATCAGAGGTATTGCCGGAAGAGGTGAGTTTTAAGAGCGGTTTTGAAAGATTTAGCAGAACGAAGTTCATATGGTAGGGTGTTCCAGACAGAAGGAGCGCTGAAAGAAAATGAACGTTCACCATAATAATGTCTTAAGTAGTGTTTGAACGAGGAATAGAAATAAAAGGATGAGTTTGTTAGAAGAGGAACGGAGAGACCTGGAGGGTGAGTACATGTGAACGAGATCAGAGAGGTAGGCAGGACCAGATGAATGGACAGCACTGAAACAGAGGCAAGCATATCACTGTGCAATCTTCTTATTTGAATATCATAATTATAATAAAGGGTCTACTGTGTGCTAACTGTGTATATTAACATCGTCATGTTTTCTGTTACTCTTTTTGTATGTGTTTTAATGTGTGTGTGTGTGTGTGTGTGTGTGTGTGTGTTGTGTGTGTTTTAAAAACATAACCGTTGTGGGGTTTGTTTGTTTTTTTGGTCACGATTTAATTATTATCCATGTAAAGGTAATGAAAATGTTCTTTATATATTGTCCTCTGTCCCCAGTTTTTACACTGGGCGAATGAGTATAAGTTTGTCGCATTTGTTTTTGTCCCTTGCCCGACGAAGATCGGCAAAGGAGTATAATGCTGAATTTCGTCACGTTTGTTTTGTTGTTGTATGGATTCCCCGGGCTGTGTCACGTGAACTGTTGGACAGAATCATTTTAAATGTTGTGTCGTAAGATATCACTGTTTAAAACGAATGATCCTGTGGAGAGAGAGAGAGAGAGAGAGAGAGAGAGAGAGAGAGAGAGAGAGAGAGAGAGAGAGAGAGAGAGAGAGAGAGAGAGAGACGAGAGGAGAGAGTGAGAGAGAAGAGAGAGAGAGAGAGAGAGAGAGAGAGAGAGAGAGAGAGAGAGAGAGAGAGAGAGAGAGAGAGAGAGAGAGAGAGAGAGAGAGAGAGAGAGAGAGAGAGCGAGAGAGAGAGAGAGAGAGAGAGAGAGAGAGAGAGAGAGAGAGAGAGAGAGAGAGAGAGAGAGAGAGAGAGAAACCCTATAACCGTGCTGACCTTGGTCAGTTTGTGAATGTTAAAGATGAGTGTGAAACGTAGGATTGAATTTTATTTTCCAGTGTGTATGCGCTTACTTCACAATTGTTTTAATGTTAGTGATGAGTATAGTCAATAATACTAGGTTTTATTTTGTTATTGATGTGCTACGATATTGGGTAGGGTAAAGGTAAAGATGTGCCCCCCCCCCCCCCCCCCCCCCCTGCATTTCTCGGTTAATTGTATTTTTCCGTTTTTGCCTTTCTTACCAAACATAAAGCTGTATTTTAGTAACCTTTTTAACTAATAACCTTTTTGGAATACTAACCCTATCCCTAACCCTAAACCCTAACCCTAACCCCAACCCCCCCCCCCCCCTATAAGACGGGAAAACGCAATGAACCAC
>CM065702.1:39349669-39364669 GCA_017654935.2 Phymorhynchus buccinoides | reverse complement strand
TTAGGGTTAGGTTTAGGGCTAGGGTTAGGGATAGGGTTAGTATTCCAAAAAAGGTTATTAGCTAAAAAATGTTCCTAAAATACAGCTTTAATAGTATGGTAAGAAAGGCAAAAACGGAAAAATAGAATTACCCGAGATAGGTAGGGGGGGTGGCACATCTTGACCTTTACCAGAATTTTTACTAAAGGCAAATAAATCGGAGGTTCAATTCACAATATCAGATCAACTTCTTTTGGATGTCATTTTAATGAAAATCAGAGCGAAATCTATATCATTCGCAACAATGAAAAAACATAACGAAAATAAACAGGAAAGGCAACTTGAAAGAAGCATAGAAACATTAGAAAAAAAGAGTTGCTTAACTGATATAGAGATACAACAGTTACAGGGCGATAAAGATAGGCTGGTTTCTATCAGAGCACATAGAATGGAAAGTGTTTTATTACGGTCAAGGGCTCGATGGGTGGCAGAAGGAGAAAAAGTAAATAAATATTTCTGTGGGTTGGAAACAAGAAACTTCATTAACAAACGTATGAACAAAATTACACGTGATAATGGAACCGAACTTACAGACACTGATGATATTGTAAACGAAGTGCAAACTTTTTACGAAAAGTTGTATGGGGAGAGGGAAGTAGAAGATAGTGTTAGACAGAGTTAGTTGAAAACTTACCAAAGCTAACACAGGATTCGCTAGAAGGACTTATCACTTTAGATGAAGCCAGTGTAGCTTTAAAACACATGAAGAATAACAAAAGTCCTGGCACAGACGGGTTTACAGTAGAGTTTTTTCAGGTATTTTGGGGTCAGTTAGGAATATTTATTGTCAGATCACTAAATGACGGATTTAGAAAACAAGAACTCTGTTCCACCCAAAAAGAAGGTTTAGTCATTTGCATACCCAAGCCTGATAAAGAAAGAGACAGGTTGAAGAATTGGAGACCCATATCCCTATTAAATGTGGTGTACAACATTGGGTCTGCTTGTGTTGCCAACAGGATCAAGCCTATTCTCCCTTCTATCATAAACGAAGACCAGTCAGGATTTGTATGTAATCCATTTATAGGTGATAATATTAGATTGATATATGATATGATTGATTACGTAAATAAGAAACAAATGCCCGGCTTACTTTTGTGCCTGGACTTTGAAAAGGCGTTTGATTCTGTAGACTGGAAATTCATATTAAAAGTGATGACTGCTTTTGGTTTTGGGCCAGATATTTGCCAGTGGGTTAGCACGTTTTATAAAAACATAAAATCATCAGTCTGTGTAAATGGGGTTATATCCCAGTGGTTCCAAATCAGGAGGGGGTGCAGACAAGGTGATCCTATCTCTCCATACTTGTTCCTTCTTTGTGTGGACATTTTGGGTTGCATGGTACGCCAAAACGAGAAGATAGTTTGGGATTAAAATATTTGATACAGAATATAAAATTTTGCAATTTGCAGATGATACCGAATTATTGTTAGATGGCTCAAAGAAATCATTTGAAGAAGCACTAACTACTATAGAATTGTTTGGTAAAAAATCTGGGCTACAGCTAAACAGAGGAAAGTCTACAGCTATTTTGCTAGGAAGCAGACGCAATTCTCAAGAAACTTTTATGTCACATTTACATTTTGAGTGGAATCCTCCACGGTTCAAAGTTCTTGGTGTCTGACTGACTGTACTGTCTTTAATTTACAGGAAAAGTTTTTAGAAGTCAGAACACTTTACAAAATATGGTTAAAGCGAAACATAACACCTTTGGGCAGAGTAGCTGTTCTCAAGTCGCTAATTTTGTCTAAAATTATTCATCTTTGGATGATGTTGCCTAATCCACCCGATCAATTAATAGAAACGATACAATCATCGGTATTCCAATTCGTTTGGAATAAGAAAAAGGATAAAATAAATAGAAAAGCTGCAGTTAAAAGTATTAATGAAGGAGGACTTGGCATACCTGACATAAAAGATTTAATAACAGCATTAAAACTGAGCTGGATAAGAAGATTAAAAAATAGCAACCATAAATGGAAAAGACTAATGACAACAATATACCCAAATGTAGAAAAGTTGGAGCTACTGGGTACATGCTTACCTATAGAGACGCATTCTCTAAGCAAATTTTGGATTTCGGTTTTTGAAGCATATAGAAATTTTAGTATGAAACTGCAAGTTAAATCAATGAGTGATATGCTAGTAGAACCCATTTTCTATAATGTAAATGTAAAGATAGGTCACAATACTATTTATTATAGAAGATGGGCTGATAAGGGTATTTTCCTCATTAGGGATTTATTGAATGAAGATGGTACATTTCTAACATTCGAACAATTTAGACAAGTATATAATGTAAATGGAGATCTTGTCACTTACAATGGGTGTATCAGTGCCATAAGAACATTTATTACCAAGCTGGGTATAATTGTAAACAGCAATAATTCCAATGCGATAGCCCATACAACACTGCAGGTCATATATTCCATTCCCAAGGGAACAAAACTTTATTATGACTTGTGGAAAGACAAATCTGAGCTTAATCATTGTAAAAAATGGAATGAACAAAATGAACAAAGAGATAGATTGGAAATGTGTATTTGTTAAAACCCAGAAGATACAAGAAGTTAAATTGAAATGGTTCCAAATAAGAATTCTGCATAGAATATTGGCAACAAATGTCATTCTTGCAAGTATGAGTGTTGTTAATTCTTCTAATTGTTCTTTTTGCACAAATATACGGGACAGTATTAATCATATGTTATGGGAATGTGTGCATGTAAAGCCTTTTTGGGAAGCTTTAGAATTGGACATTAACGATAACACAGATAATAGCTCCAACTTTTCTCTTTGCATAACCTTTGTCCTGTTTGGGTACGAAAATAATATAATGTCAAATAATGTCCTCAATTTCATTATACTGCTTGCAAAATTCTTTATCTTTAAATGTAAGACGAATGAAGTATTACCGATATACCAACATTTCAAATCATATCTCAAAATGAAATTCGAAACTGAACGGTATATTTCTATGAAAAATATGAATTACAATACTTTTCAGGCAAATTGGTTTCATTTGAAAAGACTTTGATTAAAAGAGCGCTTTGAAGCATTAAGTGTATCTGTATTTCAGATATTATTACAGCTATTTTGCCCTTTATGCATGTCAAATTGTATTGTATCCTTTTTTGACACATCTGTGACACACATATGTAAGTTTACACAAGTGCATAGGCTGACATATGTTGATGCATGGGTATAGTAAGTTAAGAAGTTTAGTCGTTTTTTCCCCCCTTGTGGATCACTTGATACTATAGTCAAAAACAATATTAGCATGAGTTGATTGAGGATAGCACCAATTTTCTTTTTTTCTTTCTTAATCTCTTTCTTCTTTTTTGTTGTTGTTTTTTACTTGGTCATTCAATCAGTGATTCAGATAGGCCTAAATCAAGTTTTTAAACATAAAACTATTATATGAAACTGAGGCATGTGCTAAAAATTACATAGAATTGTAGCTTACGCTTGCTAATGGACATTTATACATGGTTTTTCTTTTCTGCTTCTGATTTATGAAGTTTGAGATGTAAGATATAGTATATATGAATATATTATATTAGTGTTAAAAATATAAACAAGCGTATATATGTGAACAATGGTTATAAAAGAATTTGTAGGCAGATAGTATCAATTTTTTTTAAACAGCAGAAACAAAAGGTGTAATTGGAGACGTCTATGCACATGTGTTTATGCATGTATTTCTATGTGGATGTATGTCTTGGTTGGACTATGCTGCTATGCATTCGAGTCTTAAACATGTGTAATCTATATATTATGCAAAATTGATCTTCACATTTCTATTTTTCTCTAATCTTTTTTTTTCTTTTCCTTCCTCCTTTTTTTTCTCCTTTGATATATGGAAAATGTAAAAAAAAAGTTTAATAAAAAGATTTTTTATTATTATTATGCTGATGATTATTATTATTATTATTATTCAAATTATTACTATTGGTATTATTATTACCATTATTATATAATAATTATTATTAGTAGATCGTTATTATAATTATTACAATTACTATTATTATTACTATTGCTATTATGATTACCATTATTATTATTATGAAAGAAAGGAAACACCAACAAGCTAGTTAGTTGCTTCATTCCAATACTTCGGGTCGTGCTCGACCCTCTTACAGGGAAATCTTTCTCTTGACGGACAGTGTCACGAAATCCCCCCGCTCGATCTTGATCAGAGATCGGGAGAGGGAAATCGTGAACCCCGAGGAGAGTCTCGCACGCCGAAACAAACAAGCTCACAGGAGAAGGCACACGCGTACACCAGAAATACAATACAAAACAAGAATATTTATTATAATCAAGCAGACACACACTTACACAATTCAATACACTCAATTTTCAACAAATTATCTACACAATTTACATGGCATTAATGGCATTCACAAAGTTTGTCCAAAAGAATAAACTAAAGCCGGCAACTTTAATTAACTAAAAGAAAGTTTGTATGCAGAAACACAAATTGAAGATAAGACGACGAAAGGGCAGACGAAGAAAAGATGTCCAACAAAACAAACAGCAGAACGTCCGAAGAAGAGGAAGAAAAAGACAAAGGGAAAACTAAAGTCAGTAGAAGAAAAAAACTGACGCCCCTCCTATGGCAGACTACAGCAGCTGAAACAGAAGAAACGGAGAAACGGCAGAGGTCGCGCCCAGACTCCTCAACAGGAACGGTCGAAGCCTGGCCCAAACCCACAGACGGGCCCACGGATCGGGCCTAACACGGGGCCAGACGGAAAGGCGGACGGCCTCTCACAGCCGGAAACGGAGAAAAAAGCGGTTGACCAGGCGGTCAACCAGGCAGCAACAGGTCAGGTCGGGAAAACGCGACCAAGGGCACCACAGGGTAACCCCAGGTTCAGGTTCAGGACTGTAGGAAAATCCAAAACAAAAACCTGGTTTTGAACAACCAGAGTAACAACAGTTTTGTGTTTCCCAAAAAACAAATTCACAACAGTCCTCTCAGGGATGTAAAAACCCAACCTCTTTAAACTGGTCTCTCCAAGAACCACCAAAACGCGAACAACACACTTTCTTTACAATCCTTTTCACACACTGCAGTTTCAGGGGTAATATCTCATCAAAAGGATTAACTAAAAGGTTTCACTTTTTCTGGAAACAACAAGCTTCACTACATTTGAGAAACTTCTTAGCCTTTCAAATACAAAATTTAATTACATTCTTTTGAAAATTTCACAGCTTTTCATAGTACAAGAATGGACACTTAAATTCTTCTCAAAAATATTACATTATAAAATTTTCACCACCCAAAAAAATATTGTCCTTTCCAACTCTCATTTCTTCCAGGAATGGCGGATGAATACAGCGGAAAGAATGTATTAGTTCCCCCAAAAAATAATCATACCACAATGTACTTCAAAAAGTTAAAAAGCCTTGAAAACATTAATGACACTTTCTCTCAAAAATGAAAAAAAGAAACGGGGATGAACGCTTTACAAAGCCTCTATCAGCATAGCTAGAAGTGCAACTGGAATAAAAAACCATCTGTTAATCCAGCTCTTCTCAGACCAGAGTCTCCTTTCTTTAATACCATATTCAGCATAGGACGATTGCCCCCGCTGTCCGCGAGCCGCTAAACATATCAATAAATTTGAGGCTCTAATTATTCTAAACATATACCGCAATAGGTCTCTTATACAACCTCATAAACACAATGACCCGCGAGGCTTAAACTTAACGGTCGCGATAGGCTCTTATATCAAAACAAAGGGCTGCCGCGAGGCTAAATCAGAGGCCGCGAGGCTCTAAACATTAGGATCCTTCGCACGAGGCCTTAGCTAACATAGGCCCCGCAGAGGGATAAACATAGGCCTCGAGGCTAAACATAGGCCGCGAGGCTAAAAATAGGCCGCGAGGCTAAACATAGGCCGCGAGGCCCACTATCTCCAAAACCGAACCGCGCTCAAAAATGGAGCACACAAGTTGAGCTTCTCGCGAATAGAACACTATGACAGCTCGAGTATATCCGCAACAGGAACAATGCGCGCAGCGTGCACGCATTAGGATCTGACGGTCTCTACTCCGGTGAACTTCAATCACTTTGCCACCGCAACTCAAGAAAAACGATCTGTGTACGGCACCTAAAACACACAATACGGCAAGCAAAAAACATTGATTCAAAAATATGTGCCGATTCCCAGCCAGTAACAAATTATACAAACCGGGCAAACACGAAAAATCCTATCCAACTGAACAAGGTCAGGACATGCCCACCCAGCCAAGCAGGATTCCTTAGCCCTTATGCAACAAAATCAAGAACAATAATAAGAAAATGAACCAAAGAAAACCGCACACCAAATACACATTGTTAGCGAAACCGTATAACTAGTACTCTACATTGTTGCGCGCGCGTTGTTGTTAACGACTTTTAACGGGATTAAATCACTACTTTTATGCAAGTACTGACAAACTACAAGTGGCAGAGAAGAACAGGAAAGAAGAAGAATCCTCCTCACAATGGCAGCGCCAGCTCTGTCTCGCCTTTAGAAGGAATCGAGGTAAGCGCGAGCAGGTGGAAGGGGTGTTCGGACCAGCCACCAGCTTTCCTTTCTTCAGGACTCCAAGGGAACGCCAGGGACGATGACGGGGAAAGGGAGGGGACGATGATGAACCAAATAAAAAGGGTGAAGATGGCGATGAGGATGAATGATAGAAAGAGAGGACGAAGTCTACGCACAGCGAAGAGCGTTGCTTTCGCTACCCCCACGTCTAACTCCGCCTCGTGCAGGGCAAAAAGTTGATTACAGGATCTCAGGGAGCGTGGCCCTCACCACCACCTCAGACCCTGGGCGGCCGCCGAAGGTTGACAAAACGATAAAGGAGAAAGGATGAAGCGATGAACGCGATGCTGTTGATTAACTGAAGGGAAAAATGGAGAAATCGCAGTCGTCGTCTATCGGCGGTTAAGGCGACCGGGTCTGAAAGCTCATGAAGTCGCAAGTTGACATGTGGAGTCTGCGAAGTGTACAGTGCTAACACGGGTTGCAGCATTTCACGACGTATAGGTGTCTCCCTTAAGGTGAAGCGAAGAAGGAAAGACCTCAGGGAGCTCCTTTGTAGACTCGAGTGGTAGGACGGTTCCTTCTCTGTTGTTCAGAAGAACAATGTCACAAACTCGTGAAGCAGACAGGTGAGTTTGTGATTATTATATTTATTTTATGTTAGGTATTATCTATTATTATTATTATTATTATATATAGACTAGTCATTATTATTATGCCCGATTATTATTATAATATTAATGGACTATATTATTATTTGATCTATTATTATCCATCTTCCATAATAATTATCTATGATTATTATATTTTACCGATCTTATTATTGCTATGTAATTAATCTCATGCAATTCCATCACATCATCATTATTATGATTATTATTATACTATTATTATTATATTATCATCATATTACCATTATTATCATTATTATTACTATTACTATCATGACTCGCGGGACAATGGAACAGTAACCAAAATAAGAGCTGGAGGCGTGGCCCCAAATTGTAGCCCCGCCAGTTCTGGCCAGTGACGCCGAGTACAGTGAGAGGGCACTGCCCCTCGCAGGAGGCGGAAAGGCCCCTACTGGTACTGTAAAGCATCCAAAACGTGGGCAAGTACACCCCTTCTCTCCTTTTCTCCTCTCTTTAGTACAAATAATTGGCGGTGGGAAGTGGTAGCAGTCTAGTAGAGTAGTGAGTAGAACGTAGTAGTAAGAGTTAGTCAAGTAGTAGTACGTAGTAGAGTATAGTTGCCCTAAGTTGCCATAGTCGCAGTGTTTTTGTTGGAGTTGCTGCTGATGCCTCCACTGCTATGTTATGTTGCATCTTTACATACTGTTGTGGTTCCTGAGTTATGGACTGTGTTGCCTTTATGTCTCAATTGTTCCTTGCTCTGATTCTTCTTCTGGGGTGGGTAGGCAGACTTCTTTTTTTTAGAAGTAAATGCACACACTTTAGGGGGTGATCAAAGAAAAAGAAGCAGAAGAGAAAAGAAAAAAAAATGAACAGCAAAGACGAAAATCAGCTATCACACATATTTGAATTTACTTGGGTCCAGTAGAGGGGAAAAATATTAGATGCAGCAAACAAAATAAAAATTCATATTTCTGGACTGGGATGGAGATATTTACAGGGAGCTGCCGGCAGCCACTAATTTTCACGTTCGCCCCCAGCAAACTTGGAACTAGCCGACCCTAGACACTCCATAAGGCAGTGCCCAGGCCCCAACCAAAAAGGACAAACAAAGACAAATAAACAAATCCCTAACTACTGGAGTAAAAAGCAATTGGGGATGGGGATGAAGGGACTGGGGTGGGGGCGTTGGTTCAGGATTTCATTGCTGGGATGTGGCTGAGAGCCCTGCTGATGCTGGCTCTCCTCCAGGGCTCTGGGGCGTTGGTCCACTTCAGGTGCGTGCTGAAGCCTGGAGTCGAAGGATGCAAGAGACGGTGCAGCGACAATGTTCTCACGGGAGGCAGTTCCACTCCGGGATCGTGCGAGGGAAAAACAAAAAAACGAGTTCCCTGACGGTACTGTGTCCTGCACGACCTCGGACATCGTACGCCTGCGTGTTGGTCTGGCGTCCTGTTTTCTTTTGACAGTTGGTAGTTGGCGCATGTTTGGTTTCAATTTTCAGGAGCCCGGCCTTGTATTTGTACAGAGTGGTGAGTTGCGCCTTTTTTCTCTTCTCCTGCAGTGAAGGCCAAGCAAGTTCTTGCAGCATGCTGTCAACACTGGAGGTTTGTTGTAGTCCTGCATGATCCACCTTGCTGCACGCCTCTGGACTTTCTTGATGGAGTCAATGCAGATTGTTGTGGTAGGATCCCATACAGGACTGGCATATTCCCAAACAGGTGGGACAAGCGCCTTGTATGCTGTTGCTTTGGCTTGCGACTGCAGACCTTCAAGTTCCTCCTGACAAAGCCTAGGATCTTGTTTGCTTTGTTGGTGATGTTACTAACATGAAGGTCCCATTTCAACTCGCTGGTTAGAGTAACTCCTAGATAGCTTGCATTTGGAGACACTCTTCAGCACATGCCCATGGAGGGTGTAATCTCCAGCTATTGTCTTTCTGCTCTTTGTCATGTGCAGCGTCATACACTTTTCTGGGTGGAACGTCAACTTCCAGCGTTCTTCCCATTGCGGCAAGTGTGTTGAGGTCTTGCTGGACAAGGCGCTGGTCTTCTGTACTGGAGACATCTTTATGGCAGGCTGTGTCGTCCGCAAAAAGGCGTGCCGTGGAAACCATGTCGGTGGGCAAATCGTTGAAGGAAGAGTATTAGTTACGTGTTGCCTGCTTAGGACCAAGGACAGAATGGAAGAATAGCCTAAATTCTTATCCTTGTTAAATAAAGTTTCTGAAATCTGAAATCTGTAGTGTCATGACTCTCTGCATGTGTCTCTTTGTGTGTTATGTCCATGGTCGCCATACGTTACTTGATGTGATGTGGCGTAGTTTAAACTTGTCAATGGATCTTTTCAAATATCTTCTCTCTGTCTTACTTCCAACTTATTTGAGAAAGATTGATGCCAATAGGCTTTATCGTTCACAAGCAAAAGTACAGCACACCTCGTTCGCTCACTGGTCTTTCTAGACCTAGACTACGTGTAAACAGTGTTCTCTCTGGCCTTCCCTTCCTCATCTATTTCCGGTTGACAAAAAAGTTCAAAACAATGCTGTAGGCTTGTTCTCCGGAAGAGAAAGCGTGATGCAAATTACACCCCTCCTCAGGACAGTTAACAATGGCTTCCCCATTTCAGCAGATATAGAATTTAATTAAGATGGCTACCTTAGCATCCAAAATCCACAATGATTCTCTTCCCCTCTATTTGTCAGAAAAGCTGCTCTCCATAGCACCCGCACGATTCTTCTTCTAGTAGTCAAAACCTTCTCAAAATTCCTAACTCACAATCTAAAGTAGATGGATCATTAGATCTGTCGTTCTTGTCGTGCGCAAAATCTGGAAACAGTTTGCCGTCAGTCTTCCGCAACAGTCCATCTTTCAAAAAGAACCTCAAAACTATCTCTCCAAAACATTCTTACAGTGCCCCCTTTGATGAGTAATTGACCCGTTAACTCAATGCTTGCATTACGGGTCGAACTGGACAGATATAAGGACTATACTGTAGCGGGTTCGGATCGCCACTTCGTTTGTTGCACGCGCGATTTGTCCATGAGTGTGCACACTCATGTACGTCAGGTTTTTCTTAAGTGTGTGTAGTGTGTTGCTAGCGCACGTGAAGCGTGTCGTTGTCGTGTGTTGTGTGTCCAAGCGCACTCGCTCATGTGGTGTGTAGTTACCAAAGTAAAACGGTGAGCGTGTGCGCCAATCTAGGCGGACGATGACTTTTCCCGATCAATAGATCTGTGTCTATGTCTGGCTCTCTATTGTCTGTCATTATCTCTTCTCTCAATCTCTTCTACTCTCTCCTTCCTCTGCACGCTGCTCCTATCTCTCCTCTAATCTCTCTCTCTCTCTCTCCAGCTTGAAGGCTTACACTTAACTGGTTAATCAAGATAAAAATCAAGATAGTAGTATTTAGAAAGGCCAGGGGGTCGACAGTTGGCTTATCCGATATGGAGAAAAATGTGTACTACTTGGCGCGGCGTTCATATTAGGAAAGGATAAACAATAGAAAGATTTAGGATAAAGTTTTTTCGTTCTGGTTTAAACCTTTTAATATTCACTTGATGACCTGATGGCAATTGAAAGCAAAGACACAAGGTATATTGGGAAGTCCTCTAGGTTTCTATGGTCATTAGGAGAAAATTCCCCAGATTGTTTTTCGAAACTTTTTGTTAACTCAAATTCAACCAATTTTGTATATTGGCCTCAGAAGTGTGGGGCATTAACTGTCAGGACCATACAGCTATTGAAAGGATACACCCGGCTTGCAACTTAAACGTCCTAAGTAGATTTCCAGCATCAAAACAGCAGTTGCCTAGTAAAACATATTACTTTTGCCACACACGTCGCAATTAGATCAAATCCCCTCTTCATGTTAAACTTACACTAAATGTATTAAATATTGGCTTATGAAAAACTACTCAGATGGACCGAACAAACCGCATTGATACAAAGACAATCAGCTTTAACATGTTGTGCACACTTTCATTGTAAGGGTAAGGGACGAGATTGGGCGTAACCTAAGTATTATGTATACATTATATAAAATAGGTTTTGGATTTAGTGGTGTCTTATAAGTTCGGTTTGAGTTGTGGGAGAATACAAGGCCTGGTACGCTTGAAAACATTACGGACTGTTTGTATCCACCTCTTAAACAAAGATGATCGATTTGGCGCCATATCCAAGATCTGATCCATTGGTGTGTATTCAAAAAGAACGAGTTCAGTTGTATTCAAACATTCCGAACCTTGCAGGGCATCCATCCTCATTCTTTTATGTGTCATTAAAAATGCACTCATTTAAGGAAACATCCCTAAACAAGAGTCAGAATAGGAGTTTCTCAACGAAAAAACCACAGGTCCAATATACTTCACAAATGACAGAAAAGAAATAAAAACTGACTGCCCATTTTGTCCCAACATGCCCTGATGAATCCAGAATACATTTGTATTTTAGTGTGGCCACGATATTAAGCAACTACAACAGCTCGGCCTGGACGCAACGCCAATAATGTACATTCACGCACAACACAAATATTATGCGCCACCCAAAATGCCTTCAAACTTACCCTAATGATACTCTCTAGACACAAGAACTTGTTTCAAACTTTGCTCTATATTTGCTCACCTAAAAGAGCATCTTGCTGTAAGAAATAATTAGTATTCCATATGGTACGCAAAGAATGAAGACGCGCAAAGCATACTGTATTGTCTGTGGTGTGTATATCTTGCTCTTACCCATCCCCTACACCCATTTAAGCACGTAATATAAAATAAAGTAGAATATAAGTCATAGAATTTGTATAAAATGTTTAGCCACGGCAGTTCCGTAGTAATTTAACATTTAGACCAGCCGTGCAGCGCTTTTGTATTTTGAGACTTCGCGTCGGCATATCTTTAATCGGATGGCTTTTTGCAAAAGCGCGGACGTGTCGCCTTTATTATTGTTGTGTATATATCCACATTTGTTCTATAGAAACCACTATCGAACCAAAGTCCATGCTGTTTAAAGTAAAATTACGCCCGCTTTGATAGACAGGTATGGATGATTCGGCGTGCGTTGGTCAATAAATGAGTTAACTCTCTTTACTGTACTGCGATTTCCCATAACGGACAAGATAACAATATGCGGATCCAACACCGAGAGAAAAAAGAAAAGCTTTGTGGAAAAGTGTGATGCAACGGGGAACACGACATGACTACGGTCTTTTTGTGCGAGGACAATGCACACTTGGAACGATACGATTCCTGAGAATGCGATTTCACTTGATTGGGTAAAATTTTTAATACTCTAAGCTGAAGGTTAATTATGTAATGAAATTGTGCGTGCGTGCCGGTAAGGATTTACCGCCCAGTTGATGAGATTACGTCCGTTGACGAAAAGACGTGTGTGTGTTTGTGGTCCTCCACAAGCGCCGTGCCATGAGGAACACCAATAGAGGGAATGAAATGTGTATAATTCATGAAATTATTTCACCCCCATGCCTCATTAATTATGCAAAGTGGTGCGATATTTTTTGTTAATGTAAGATACAACAGCGTGACAATTTACAACAGCTGACAAATCGTTATGGGGGTGTCCCGCCGAACTCTTGATCGATATTGACTTCATACATTTTGATATGTAAATGGTTTCTTCCACAATATCCCTTTCTTATGCCTTGCTATGTTAGTTCACTTGGGCAAATTTTTGCTTTTGTATGTTAGCTTGGTATTTAGAGGATCGATACTTAGTTGCTGAGAACGTTTACGAATGTTAAAATATCTGATGTCTTCTCTAATATGCTTGTCTCCAGCAGTAATATTGTCTATGAGAACAAAATGATCAAGTATCTACACCAACACCCATCCTTCCTCACTCCACTTCTGATACGGGCAGATGCCTAATCATTAAAACTGTTCTGAGTTCTCTCTCTCTCTGTCTCTCTGGGTCTCTCTCTCTCTCTCTCGTCTCTCTCTCTACTACCATTCCTCTCATCTCCTCATCTCATCTCTCTCTCTCTCTCTCGAGTTATCTGGCTCCCTATCTCTCTCTCTCTCTCTATTCTCGCTCTTCTCTCTCTCTTCTCTCTCTACGCTCCTATCTCTCTCCCTCTCTCTCTCTCTCATCTCTCTCCGGATCTCTCTCGCTCTAGTTTGCTTCGGACCTGTTAATTCGTGTTCTAATTTTCTTGATTATGATTATAGATTCAAATATATTGTCCTTTTTAGAATGAGCTTTGCTTGTCTCACTTGTAGGTTCTGACCCCACGCCCATGCTAGGGAATGGTATGTCAATCAACTATTGGTGGAGGGAGAGAGTTAATTAGAAAAAGAGGGTAAATTACCCTATATGTTCAATGTGTCATCTCCTCTCTGCCTCAATAGTAGTTATTTCATCTTCTGTCTAGTATAATTTGGACGAGTATCTAGAGGGTGGCAGGTGGCGGAGAAGACAGAGCGGTGAAGGGAGTGGACCGCGGGGTAGGTAAGCGAGGCAGAGAAGTGGTGTGAGTCCACTTAACATTTGATTTTACCTGGGGTACACGTAATTTTGATTTGCGCTATATTATTATTGTTGATTGCATGGCCATGAGATATATCGCAATGTTATATCTTATTGAATGTAAATGGGTTGTTAAGGCGCGTTTGAAGCTGTAATTATCAAGATATTGCGCCATATTAAATATTATTTTCATTATTTATTAATTTTTTTTTTTTTTTTTTTTTTTTTTTTTTTTTTGAGAAGAGGTAATTCTTTGTAACCCTCCGTTTGTATTTATATATTTCTATTCTTTTCCTTGCCTGTGGAACTCCAGTTTAGTTGTTTTGGGCTAGAACGCCCTAACAGTAGAAAACCTTTTTGACTGGGCTTTGATCGACTGACGTTTTTTTGTTTGTTGGTTTAAGTTCTAACATGGGGTATCTATGTTTACTACTATATCACTCTCTATATCATCCGCTTATATATCTATATATAGATCTCTAACTTTGCTTTACTAAATATATGTATTGTATAATAGATAGAATTTTATTTTAAGAAAATAAAAGAATAATATAATTTGGTATTTTAAAAAACAAAAGTTTGTTAACATGAACTACATTGCCAGCTGTACACAAATTATTTATTGAGCACAACAAGATAAATAAGCTTATAAGGGCACTCAAAAACGTTTTTCACGTTACAAACACAAGGCCTCTGCATCATGGAAGGTACTTGAATAGCTGTGAGAAAAATACAATTGGAAATAAGGAAAATAACTAAGCAAAGATAACAATACATCAATATATATTTATCTTGCTTACTGTCTTCGTTTTTCTTATGTGTGTATGTCCTCAGTTATTTTAATATCTTTTTATGTGCTTTGGCGTTCTTACTCTTCTTGATTATGTGTCCTTGTCTCTAATGTTTCTCTCTGCATCTTCTCCTTTAGAGTTTGCTCTCTCAATTGTCAACACTAGAGTCTAATAAAGACAATTTGAAACGTTTTTCATAAGCGAAACTTTTACAATTTTTACAAAAATATACCACTGCTACAGTCAAGCAAAGACAGCAGTTTCAAATCTAATTCTAGTTTTATGCTTGCGAAAATGGTTGCCATTTTATAAGAAAAAACTACCAATATTATAGTTAAAAACGACAATTTTGAAAACCATCATATCTTCGGGTGGAGTGTACAATTAAAAATACAGTACTAGAGTCAAATATTAAAGACACTTTTGAAAAATATATCCTGTTCATCTAGCAAAACGTTTACAGTTGAGAATAAAAAAAGAATAATAATAAGGGTAAAATAAAGAACAATTTTTAAAAATG
>CM065702.1:39339307-39349169 GCA_017654935.2 Phymorhynchus buccinoides | reverse complement strand
ACCTCAACAAGAAACGTGAAACCCCCCCCCCCCCCCCCCACACCCCACCCCCCCCCCACCCTACTCAGGTACTTTTCCAATCACCTTGTTCTTTTGACCTATATATGATTAACAATGCTTCATAAACACTATAAAAAAACGTCTTTGGCGCGTAAAAAGATATTTCGTTTAAACGTTTTTTTTCGGAACGCGCCGTTTTGAAGTGGGCATGCGATTTTTTTGTGAAACGGACCGCATTTGTGACCTCGGCATCACGAAAGGGACAATTATATTAAGTGTCTAATTGAGATTTGGGAAATTAATCCTTGAAAACTCAGACCTCCTCTTTCTACTGCAAGACAAGAAACCACCATTCTTGTCAAATTGTTTATTCCGTTCAGAGTAATGAGCACTAAAAATAGGAGGCAAGCGTCAAGCCATTTTAGAGGAACACACAGTCTTCTAAATCTAGCTTAGCGGAAAAAAAAAAAAAAAAAAAATGCAGGCCTACTCGTTTCAAGGACACATTATCAAGACCAGTTATGAGACCATATTAAAGATTATCCTTTAATATTTGAAAGATAGCATGCTAGAGAACACAAAAATACCATAACTCAAAAATTGACCAAAACTTTTACTTTCCAATCCTGTTCGTGTGAGGAAACTATCACAGCGACTTTTAAAGTCCCTTATCGTGGTGGCTGGGTCCACCATTATTTTTTGTTTACCTAGATTACTCGGCAAATACCATAAGCAGGAAATGCCGTAGAAGAAGAAGCTTAAACCGCAGGATGCGAACGGTCAGCGAACTTGACAAACATTTTTTTTTAAATGAGGATACGTAGGCCCACAAATGATAGAACGTTGCCAAATGTCAAGTAAAAATATAAACTGACAATCAATTTTATGAATGATGTGGTACGGTGGTGTTGTTCGAAGTGTGTTAGTCGTCTACTCAAACACACGAGGCGGATGGGATAGAGAGCGGGGGATCTACCTGATGGATAGGAGTGGTAAATTAGTTTAGAGTAACCTCCCCGGCTGCGTTTATTTGACGATTTTGAATTAGGTAACGATCAACTCCCACCACACCAGGAAATTACCCCCCCCACTTCATATTTCCGAAAAAACAATTCTATTGGATGTCGCACAGGTCTCTAGCGCTCCTTGTGTTGATGTGGCTACGCATTCATCGATCAGAATTTCAATGGAAACTTTTTTTTTGCACCAATTTTGACAAAAAAGAAATAAAGGTGTTTATTAAAGGTTTAAACGTTTCTCAAATAGATTAAAGTAGTTGAACGGAAAAATATTTGTAAATAAACAATTCAGATTTTGACACTCATTTTGAAGAGGATCCGGTTGTTCAAAACAACACAAATTTTCAAAACTTTTGACAAGATAAACAGAAAAAGAATTTTTTTTTTTTTTAATTTTACAATCCGCAGCGGTGTGCCGTAGTCGTCCTTTTAATGACTAGACTTTTTTCACGGAATTTTCTTTTTTTTTTTTTGGGGTTTATTTTAAACATCGCTGTGGGGTGTGTGGGGTGGGGGGGGGTCAGCAGTGCGGCGTCAGAGGTAAAATCATTTCATGTAATATAACAACTAAAGATGACCAACACGAATCCACAATCCAAATATAAAGACAGGGACCTATCCAATTCACTATTGCTGAAAGTTTAGTAAAAATACAGAATCATTTTCCTGCATTGTAGAAGAATTTGAAACCATTACACCCAAAGCAAAAACTAAACGTAGATTTTACTTCTACCACTGACTGACACCCAGCTCCTCCACGAATTCATCCCCAGACCCTCCTCCTCATGACATCAACCTCCTCCGCGCCCATCTCCACATCGACCCCTAAGGCACAAGAACAACTTGGTCCTAAGGAGCCTTTCCCCAGACCCTGTTCCTCATGGAACAATCAACCGCTTTGCGGCCATCCCACCATCGACACAGCACCAGAAACAACTTTCGTCCCTAAGGGCTTTCCGCCATATAGGGGACGCGTTCAAACCGCCATTCAACAACAATACTTACTTCTGGAAACTTTCCCGGGAGCCTCTTCGCCGGCGGTTTCCCCTTCGCCAGCCAATCGTTCTGCGGCGCCTGGTGGCGGGGTCCAGTCCTTCTTCCTGCTTTCAAAGACTGGCACCTTCCATAAACATTTACCAAGATGTGAAAGCGTTCTATGGTAAGAAGAATTGGACTGGTTTAAAAGTGTGCTAAACATCAGACAGTGAAGTCTTCGGGTTTGACACCAGGGTGAGGGGAAAACAACTGATTAGAAGGAGCGAATAGATTGCCTAGATGTTACGCCCAATCCGTAAATTTGTCTATTTCATGAAATGGCAAAATGGTTTGCCCAGTTCGTGAAATAGACAAATGTATCAATTTATAACTTGCAATTAAGAAGAAAAGCGATATGAATGAAAAATAGTTTTTGCTTCATTAGTTTCACTAGCTCAAGACATTGGTCTCCAAACGATATGATGAATCGACATATCTGGTTAGAGAGTTTTTAAAGTATTCTATTCAGGAACTTAATTTTGGTTTATATATAAAACGGTTTCTTTTTCTGATTCAAACATGTGGATAGGCATGCCCCAGCTAGCTATAGAATCTAGGGCTCGAGGTTGGGGGGCAGGATCGTCCTTAGTGGGGGGCAAAGGATTAGGGGTGCAAATAAAAATTCCAATGTAGGAAAATGATGTGAAACCATTGAATCAATCTGAATCAATACCGGTGTGAATGGGGATTCAAAAAATCGTTGATATGACTATCATTTTCTAAATTGGCGCAAAACAAGTTGCCCATTTCATGAAATAGGCAATATTCAGGAGTCTGGGCGTAAACATAGACATAGAGGTGGGACGTTGGGGTTTAGGTAATAGGCGGGGGGAGTTTGAGACCAGGTAGCTATATTAGCCCCACCTCGCTACAAATGACAGCCTGTGTGATGTATATAGCCAACAACAACCAAACATAAAAAGGATCATTGGTTTTGGGGACTTAGCAAAATGGAAGTGAGAGACTGAAAATCATAAGATTTCTAAGTATTATTAATTTTTGTTTAATAGAAAAAACAGTTGTGCTTGCAATAATACTATTGCTACTGAATTCCTCGGTGCAACAACGCCACTCTGCAAAAGTTCCACCCGGGGTCGTGACCAGGCACATTTTCAGCACCATCAGCACCCCCGCGGCCGCCCAGGTAACTCCATCATTTTCAATCGCCCATATTTGCCCGATTCCCCGATTTCCGATTTTCTTATAAAATATATATGTGAACACAGCTGGGCCAAACTATTTCTTGTGTTTCTTATACCAGTTGCTTTGCAGTTATTTAGGACACAATTTCACCAACCAGTTTAGTGACAGTAAGGAACATTTTTAGCTTTGTTTTGTATGTTTGAGTGGATTGTGGTGTTTTTGTTTTTTGTGGTGTGGTGTGTGTGTGGGGTGTGGCGTGGTTTTTTTTTTTTCACACTTCTTTGGCATTCCGGACGAATTCTGAGTAGGCCTTACTCGGAAACAGCGATAAGATTTCTGAGTCTAAAACTTTGCAGATTCCCATAACTTTCTTAGGTATCCGTGTCGCATGAAAAATAGGGTAGCTCGTTAAAAAGAAGTAGCTCGCTAAACCTAATGACAGGTGTATTTGAACATTTGAGCTTGAACAACAAATTTCACTTTTTTCTTCTAGGGTTAGGGTTAGGGTTAGTTAAATGGTTAATTAAAGTAGAGAAAAAGTGAATATTTGTGGGTTGTCGCAAATTACAGACTCTCATAGCTAGCGAGTACTTATTTTTTACTGAGCCTACAATTTTCATGCGACACATACGAACCAGTTTTTCGAGTTGCTGTCTCTTTGTAACAGAATCTCTGTCAAGCACTTCGTGTTCAATTAATGTTTTGCGGGCTTAAAACAAAACACAACTACTACACGAAAAAAAACAATGAAACAGCAAACAGCAAATATAGCAAAAGGAGCAAAAAGCATGGCAACAGAAGGAGCAAACAAAAATCAACAAGATTCGAAAAAAAAATACTTCCCCATTATCAGGTCCAATGAGTAAGTGATACAACCAAGTTGCAACAAGGAGCAAGGCATTTTTTGCCAAATGTTTTGGTGAACACAAACTCAGGGGAAAAATGGAAAAAAAAAAGAAAAAAAAAGAAAGAAAACCATTTATTGAGATGAGACGAGGTTGGGGACAGTGAGTACGCTATTCAAAATGGCAGAGGGAAACAAGGTCAGTTGGGGGCTGGGGAGAGAGGAAAAAAGTTTAGGATTGTTGGGTGAAGAGAACAAAATTCTGTCGCTAACAGTGGACACATGTCCGCAGAATCTGACATATCTAGGGGAGGCCGCGGGTAAAAGGCATGGCGGGTAAGAAGCCCACCCAATTATCTCATGAAATAAAAAAATGTCAGTCAAATTTGCCCATGAGACGGAATGCTAGACATTAACGCTCTCCTCGTCTCATACGGGGCAACCCAAAAGAGACTGAAAAAATTTGCTTCATTTAATGCTGAGATAATTGGGAGTGGATTCTTACTTCGCCCATGCGCCATTTTCTGTTTTACCCCCCGTTTCTTCACCTACATTACATTAAAAAATGAAAAATCGATATTAAAAAACACAATAAAACTTTTGGTGTTTACAGACCGATAAATTTGGTAGTGTTTGTAGATAACTATTAGATCAAGGTCGTTTGTGTGGAAACAAGTATAAAGTATGGCGCATCTATTTCATGTGTTAAGTTAAAAATATATTTTTGTTTTAAACTCGGCCCACGTGAGCTTCAGAAAATGTCCATCCTCTGCATGTGTATAATGTTAAAAATATAGTTGCTTAATGTGTAAAAATATAATTTTGTTTTTTTTTTGTAAAACTCGGCCCACGGGAGGGCTCACAAAAAAAATGCCTCGAACAAGGTTTTCGTTTTTTTATTTTGTTTTTTTTTGGTAAGGGGCACCCTGAAGGCGTGACAGGTTTTTGCAAGAAGCACCGCGAGAGATCACCAGGAAACCACCTATACAAAGATCGCAAACACTCCAACTTTTCTCGGTTTTCCTAGAAAATCAAACCGTCCAAAACGGCAGATTCCACCTCTGAGAGAAGGTCTGTATTGGAATGTACAAATTCTTTCAATGGAAAGAGAAGGCATGTCGCTCTCTTTCGAATGGCCTCCTCTGAGCTCAGGACCAAATGCGCGTGCCACGACAATGTTAACAATACAAGCCCTTTTTTTTTTTTTTTTTATTTTTTAAGTGCTATACAGTTTACCTAAAGGAGATTCGCTCACAACAAAGAAAATAGCTCTTTCTTTTTGTAAACTGCACTACAACAATCAACAAAATCCTCCCCACACATCCAAATGGACTGAAATCGCGTTTTTTGATCGGTTATTGAGCTAGGAAAAACAAGAGAGCAAACAAAGTAGTGAGTGTTTCGATCCTTGAAAAGGCTGTGTTATTTCTGGTGATCATCGACGGTTTCTTGCAAAAACCATCCGTCATGGGTCCCCCTTTAGCAGTGGACACGTAAATAAAGAGACTAACAATCCCGATTTCAATGAAAGTAAATCACGATATTCAAAATGAGAATAGAACTTGGATCAACACAGAAATGTTGTGAAAAGGAAATCGCTAGACCCAGAGGCAAAGCTTTGCCTGCACTTCTTATTTGTTTTTGTTTTTTAGTGCGACCGCCAAGGTTAGTTATTATTGTATTATTAGTTACTTGTTGTGTTGAGGCGGGGGTTAAAAAGCCTAAATAATAACAATTTAACATTATAGACGCGCCCTTTCTCTCATGCGCTTCAGGCCGCTCACAATTATATAAGTAAATTACATAGACATAAGCACGGAAATATTTAACATCGAAAAACATGCACATACCACAACACGCACGGCACATACATACACACGCACAACGTCCGCACACACTCACACACCACACACCCGTGCGAACACACACCACACACCCACACACATTTGTGGGAACATAGTTTTAAGGAGGAAACAAGGACAGGGAAGAAAGAAGAAATCAAATCAGATGGTAATGCGGGAAGAGCGTGAGTTTAAGAGCTGGTTTGAAAGAAGAGTTTAGCAGAACGAAGGAAGTTCATATGGTAGGTGTCCAGACAGAAGGAGCGCTGAAATGAAAAATGAACGTCACCATAATAAATGTCTTAAAAGTAGGTTTGAAGACGTCGGAATAGAAATCTAAAAGGATGAGTTTTGTTTTAGAAGAGGAACGGAGAGACCTGGAGGGTCGAGTACATCTGTGAACGAGATCAGAGAGGTAGGCAGCAGGACCAGTATGAATGGACAGCATTGAAAATACAGAGGCAAGCATATCAATGTGCAATCTTTATTGAATATCATAAATCTCTAATAAAGGGTCTACTGTGTGCTAACTGTGTAATATCACACATCGTCATCAGTTTATGTTGGTTACTCTTTTTTGTTTATCGTGTTTTATCATGTGTTTTAATTTAATGGTGTGTGTGTGCCACTGTGTGGTGTTCTGTGTGGGTTTTTAAATTTTTTTTTAAAAACATAAACGTTGTCTGGGTTTGTTTGTTTTTTTTTTTGGCACGATTTAATTATCTCCATGTAAAGGTAATAATGAAAATGTTCTTGATATATGTCCCTGCCCCCAGTTTTTACACTGGGAGAATGAGTTATAAGTTTGTTGTCGCATTCTGTTTTTTTGTCCCTTGCCGACGAAAGCTCGGGCAAAGGAGGTATAATGGCTGAATTTCGTCACGGTTGTCTTTTTGTTGTGGTTGTATGGATTCCCCCGGCATGTTGTCGCACATGGAACGGTTGGACAGAATCATTTTAAAGTTGTGTCGTATCGGAAGATTATCACTGTTATTAAAACGAATGATCCTTTTGGATGGATGAGAGAGACGAGACGATGAGAGAGAGAGAGAGGAGCTTTCGAGACAGACGAGAGATGACGAGAAGTCGAGAGATATGAGAGCGAGGAGAGAGAAAAGAGAGGAGAGATTGCGTGAGAGAAAGAGAGGAGAGGAGAGATGAGAGAGAGCATTCACAGAGGTACGTCCCAGGTAGCTCCGATGTAGAGATCAGAGATCGGAGACGAGAGAGAGAGAGAGAGAGAGAAGAGAGGAGACGAAGTGGGAGAGAAGAGAGGAGAGAGCCGAGAGCGAGAGGAAGAGAAGAGAGAGAGCGTTCGACGCGATCGAACGAGAGAGAGAAGATGGAGATGGGAGAGTGAGAATAGGGGGACGTGACGAGACAACAGTTGAATGAAGAGCCGAGACGCACGAGATGACGTAGTCGAAGAGAGAAGCGATCTGAGGAGAGCTGAGAGAGAGGAGAGAGAGTGGAGTCGGGAGACGCGAGAAAAGGCGACGGAGGGGGGGAAAGGAGGATCGAGAGACGAGGAGGTTGATGAGAAGAAGTGTCGTGCGAGAGTAGAACGCGAGAGATGGGATTACGAGACGGAGAGCAGACGACCGACGAAACAGAGAGGAGAGAGAAAAAAAGAGAGAGAGACACGGACAAACGGTGTGGGAGAGAGGAGAGAGAGAGAGAGATGAAGAAAACCCTATAAACGTGTGCTGAAATTGACGTCAGTCTACAGTTTGGGAATGATTAAAGATGAGTGTGTGTAGGAAAAACGTAGGATGGAATTTTATTTTCCATTGTGTTATGCGCTTACCTACAATGTTTGAAGGGTATTGATGAGAGTAAAGTCAAATAATACAGGTGTATTTTGTTCATTGGATCGTGCTACGATATTGGGTAGGGTTAAAGTAAAGATGTGCCCCTCCCACCCCCCCCCCCCCCCCCCCCCCCCCCCCCCCCCCCCCTGTGCATTTCTCGGTTAATTGTAATTTTCCGTTTTGCCTCTTACCAAACATAAAAGATCTATTTTAGTGTAACGTCGTTTTTAACTTAATAACCTTTTTGGAATAATAACCTTATCCCTACCTGAACCCTACCCCCAGAACCCTCCCGCCGCCACTTACTCGGGGTTTCCCCCCCACCCCCACCCTCCCCACCACCCTATTAAGACGGGGGAAAACGCAATGAACCACGACTGTAACAAATGGCGCCGTGTACTGCAATACATATCATATACATTTATAAAAGAGGGGGGGGGTGGGGGCGTCCTCGGAGTTTGGGTGGGTGAGGCCGGGTCGGGTTTAGTAGATAATGGGTTAGGGCTAGGGATAGGGTTAGTATTCCAAAAAGTTTATTATCTAAAAAGTTTAATAAAATTATACAGCTTTTTGTTTGGTAAGAAAGGCAAAAACTGGAGAAATGGAATTAACCGAGAAATGCTTGTCATTGTATGTATGCACTTTCTTTTTTTCAGAAATCACGTACATAATGCAACATCCTCTTGCTTGCCGTAGTGGTCGTTGGTAAGTCCTGGTCGATCGAAAAAAAAAGAAAAAGTCTGGCGCTCGAGGGGGGAATGGAAGGAGGGAAACACACAAAAAGTAGGGCGAAGATGCAGATCAACACCCCCTCCTCAATTTCTCGGTTTCTTTCCGGGTTGGTTTGTTTTTTTCTTATTTTTCTCTCTTCCAGTCTTGCCTTTCTTACTGCAGATTTGAGCACTTCAACCTCCACCGTTTACTATATTTTTAGCGTTAATCTTCATCCATTGACACAATTAAAAATGGTGCATTCAATACTAGTACAAGATAAGGGCAAGACGGAAAGGAACGCGATGGACGAAGACTGTGACAGGTCAGGGGTTCTGATCTGCATCTTTACCAAATTTTGATTTCCTGCATTAATTGGTGGTTGTTTTTTGGGGGGTTTTAAGCATGCACGGAGTGTTTGTTTTCCCCCCAAAAGTGGAAATGTTTATAATTTCAAAATCGAAATTTCATTTAAAAATAGGCCCATTTCGATGTCTATTTTGAGAGTTTTAAATGTGTTACTCTAGGGTCTCTGGTTCCAATGTTCTCTCTCTCTCTCTCTCTCTCGTTATCCGCTCTACCTCTCTCTCATCTCTGTACGTCTCTCGTCTTTCTGTATCTCTCTCTCCCCCCCCCCCTCTCTCTCTCTCTCTCGTCTCTCCTCTTCTCTCTCTCTCTCTCCAACTCGTCTCTCTCTCTCTTCTATCTACCAACTTTCATGTGTAAGCCCCCTCCCCATCCAAGTCCCACATGATACGGGCAGAAAGGCCTATTCATTAAACACGTCGACTTCTCTCTCATTCTCTCTCTCTCTCTCTCTCTCTCTCTACTCTCTCTCTCTCTCATCTCTCTCTCACTACAAATCCTCTCTCTCTAATCTATATATCTCCCTCTCCACATCCAGCCTCTCTCTCTCTCTCTCTCTCGGTATCCATCTCTCTCTATCTGTCTCCTCTCTCTCTCTCTCTCTCAAATATCTCTCTCTCTCTCTATCTCTCATCTCTCTCTCTCTCTCTCTCTCATCTCTCTCTCACTCCCTCTGTTCTCCTCTCTCTATCTCTCTTCGTCCCTCCTCTCCCTCTCTTCTCTCTCTCTCTCTTTCTCTCTTCTCTCATCCGCTCCTCTCCTCTCTCTCTCTCCCTCTCCTCTCTCTCTCACTCTCTCCTCCTCTATCTCCTCCTCGTGTCCTCTCTCAATTGTCGTCTCTCTTCTCTCTCTCTTTCTCTCTCTCTCTCTCTCTCTCTCTCTCTCTCTCTCTCTCTTAATTTCAATGTGTTTGATGTTTTTTCATGGTTATTTGATCAGTATGAATTTTGTATGTGTTCATGCTTTTTCACTTTCATTCTTTTTTAAATGTTACATTTGTTGTTAATGGTGGTGATTGTTTTTTCTTCTCCTTTTTCATTTTTTATGAGGGCTGGATGTAAACAAGCCTGTATAGTGCTTAGTCTTTTCCCT
>CM065702.1:39311807-39321807 GCA_017654935.2 Phymorhynchus buccinoides | reverse complement strand
CAAAATTACACGTGATAATGGAACCGAACTTACAGACACTGATGATATTGTAAACGAAGTGCAAACTTTTTACGAAAAGTTGTATGGGGAGAGGGAAGTAGAAGATAGTGTTAGACAGAGTTAGTTGAAAACTTACCAAAGCTAACACAGGATTCGCTAGAAGGACTTATCACTTTAGATGAAGCCAGTGTAGCTTTAAAACACATGAAGAATAACAAAAGTCCTGGCACAGACGGGTTTACAGTAGAGTTTTTTCAGGTATTTTGGGGTCAGTTAGGAATATTTATTGTCAGATCACTAAATGACGGATTTAGAAAACAAGAACTCTGTTCCACCCAAAAAGAAGGTTTAGTCATTTGCATACCCAAGCCTGATAAAGAAAGAGACAGGTTAAAGAATTGGAGACCCATATCCTTATTAAATGTGGTGTACAAAATTGGGTCTGCTTGTGTGGCCAACAGGATCAAGCCTATTCTCTCTTCAATCATAAACGAAGACCAGTCAGGATTTGTATGTAATCGTTTTATAGGTGATAATATTAGATTGATATATGATATGATTGATTACGTAAATAAGAAACAAATGCCCGGCTTACTTTTGTGCCTGGACTTTGAAAAGGCGTTTGATTCTGTAGACTGGAAATTCATATTAAAAGTGATGACTGCTTTTGGTTTTGGGCCAGATATTTGCCAGTGGGTTAGCACGTTTTATAAAAACATAAAATCATCAGTCTGTGTAAATGGGGTTATATCCCAGTGGTTTCAAATCTGGAGGGGGTGCAGACAAGGTGATCCTATCTCTCCATACTTGTTTCTTCTTTGTGTGGAAATTTTGGGTTGCATGGTACGCCAAAACGAGAAGATAGTTGGGATTAAAATATTAGATACAGAATATAAAATTTTGCAATTTGCAGATGATACCGAATTATTGTTAGATGGCTCAAAGAAATCATTTGAAGAAGCACTAACTACTATAGAATTGTTTGGTAAAAAGTCTGGGTTACAGCTAAACAGAGGAAAGTCTACAGCTATTTTGCTAGGAAGCAGACGCAATTCTCAAGAAACTTTTATGTCACATTTACATTTTGAGTGGAATCCTCCACGGTTCAAAGTTCTTGGTGTCTGGTTATCTGCTGACTTGACTGACTGTACTGTCTTTAATTTACAGGAAAAGTTTTTAGAAGTCGGAACACTTTACAAAATATGGTTAAAGCGAAACATAACACCTTTGGGCAGAGTAGCTGTTCTCAAGTCGCTAATTTTGTCTAAAATTATTCATCTTTGGATGATGTTGCCTAATCCACCCGATCAATTAATAGAAACGATACAATCATCGGTATTCCAATTCGTTTGGAATAAGAAAAAGGATAAAATAAATAGAAAAGCTGCAGTTAAAAGTATTAATGAAGGAGGACTTGGCATACCTGACATAAAAGATTTAATAACAGCATTAAAACTTAGCTGGATAAGAAGATTAAGAAATAGCAATCATAAATGGAAAAGACTAATGACAACAATATACCCAAATGTAGAAAAGTTGGAGCTACTGGGTACATGCTTACCTATAGAGATGCATTCTCTAAGCAAATTTTGGATTTCGGTTTTTGAAGTATATAGAAATTTTAGTATGAAACTGAAAGTTAAATCAATGAGTGATGTGCTAGTAGAACCCATTTTCTATAATGTAAATGTAAAGATAGGTCACAATACTATTTATTATAGAAGATGGGCTGATGAGGGTATTTTCCTCATTAGGGATTTATTGAATGAAGATGGTACATTTTTAACATTCGAACAATTTAGACAAGTATATAATGTAAATGGAGATTTTGTCACTTACAATGGGTGTATCAGTGCCATAAGAAAATTTATTACCAAGCTCGGTATAATTGTAAACAGCAATAATTCTAATGCGATAGCCCATACAACACTGCAGGTAATATATTCCATTCCCAAGGGAACAAAACTTTATTATGACTTGCTGAAAGACAAATCCGAGCTTAATAATTGTAAAAAATGGAATGAAAAAATGAACAAAGAGATAGATTGGAAATGTGTATTTGTTAAAACCCAGAAAATACAAGAAGTTAAACTGAAATGGTTCCAAATAAGAATTCTGCATAGAATATTGGCAACAAATGTCATTCTTGCAAGTATGAGTGTTGTTAATTCTTCTAATTGTTCTTTTTGCAAAAATATACGGGACAGTATTAATCATATGTTATGGGCATGTGTGCATGTAAAGCCTTTTTGGGAAGCTTTAGAATTGGACATTAACAATAACACAGATAATAGCTCCAACTTTTCTCTTTGCGAAACCTTTGTCCTGTTTGGGTATGAAAAAAATATAATGTCAAATAATGTCCTCGATTTCATTATACTGCTTGCAATTTTTTTAATCTTTATATGTAAGATGAATGAAGTATTACCGATATACCAACATTTCAAATCATATCTCAAAATGAAATTCGTAACTGAACAGTATATTTCTATGAAAAATATGAATTACAATACTTTTCATGCAAATTGGTTTCATTTTAAAAGACTGATTAAAAGAGCGCTTTGAAGCATTAAGTGTATCTATATTTGAGATATTACAGCTATTTTGCCTTTATGCATGTCAAATTGTATTGTATCATTTTTTGACACATCTGTGACACACATATGCAAGTTTACACAAGTGCATAGGCCGACATATGTTGATGCATGGGTATAGTAAGTTAAGAAGTTTAGTCATTTTCCCCCCTTGTGGATCACTTGATACTATAACCAAAAACAATATTAGCATGAGTTGATTGAGGGTAGCACCAATTTTTGTTTTCTTTCTTTCTTAATCTTTTTCTTTTCTTTCTTTCTTCCTTTTTAAAAAAAAAGCATTATTTACTTGGTCATTCAATCATTGATTCAGATATGCCTAAATCAAGTTTTTAAACATAAAACTATTATATGAAACTGAGGCATGTGCTAAAAATTACATAGAATTGTAGCTTACGCTTGCTAATGGACATTTATACATGGTTTTTCTTTTCTGCTTCTGATTTATGAAGTTTGAGATGTAAGATATAGTATATATGAATATATTATATTAGTGTTAAAAATATAAACAAGCGTATATATGTGAACAATGGTATAAAAGAATTTGTAGGCAGATAGTATCAATTTTTTTAAACAGCAGAAACAAAAGGTGTAATTGGAGACGTCTATGCACATGTGTTTATGCATGTATTTCTATGTGGATGTATGTCTTGGTTGGACTATGCTGCTATGCATTCGAGTCTTAAACATGTGTAATCTATATATTATGCAAAATTGATCTTCACATTTCTATTTTTCTTTTCTTTTTTTCTTCTTTTTTTCCTTTTTTTTTCTCCTTTGATATATGGAAAATGTAAAAAAAAAGTTTAATAAAAAGATTTTTTATTATTATTATGCTGATGATTATTATTATTATTATTATTAATATTATTACTATTGGTATTATTATTACCATTATTATTATATATATTATTATTAGTATTATCGTTATTATAATTATTACAATTACTATTATTATTACTATTGCTATTATGATTACCATTATTATTATTATGAACATGAAACAAAGGAAACACCAACAAGCTAGTTAGTTGCTTTCATTCCAATATTTCGGTCGTGCTCGACCTCTTACTAGGAAATCTTTCTCTTGACTGACAGTGTCACGAAATCCCCCGCTCGATCTTGATCAGAGATCGGGAGAGGGAAAACGCGAACCCCGAGGAAAGTCTCGCACGCCCAAACAAACAAGCTCACAGGAGAAGGCACACGCGTACACCAGAAATACAATACAAAACGAGACTATTTATTATAATCAAGCAGACACACACTTACACAATTCAATACATTCAGCGTTTAACAAATTATTTACATATTATACATGGCATTCAAAAGTTTGTCCAAAGAATAAACTAAAGCCGGCAACTTAACTAATTAACTAAAAGAAAGTTTGTATGCAGAAACACAAATTGAAGAGAAGACGACGAAAGGGCAGACGAAGAAAAGATGTCCAACAAAACAAACAGCAGAACGTCCGAAGAAGAGGAAGAAGAAGACAAAGGGAAAACTAAAGTCAGTAGAAGAAAAACTGCTGCCCCTCCTAGGGCAGACTACAGCAGCTGAAACAGAAGAGGGGAAACGGCAGAGGTCGCGCCCAGACTCCTCAACAGGAACGGTCGAAGCCTGGCCCAAACCCACAGACGGGCCCACGGATCGGGCCTAACACGGGGCCAGACGGAAAGGCGGACGGCCTCTCACAGCCGGAAACGGAGAAAAGTGGTTGACCGGGCGGTCAACCAGGCAGCAGCAGGTCAGGTCGGGAAAACGCGACCAAAGGCACCACGGGAACCCAGGTACAGGATCAGGACTGTAGGAAAAAACAAAACAAAAACCTGGTTTTGAACACCCAGAGTAACAACAGTTTTGTGTTTCCCCAAAAACAAATTCCCCAACAGTCCTCTTCAGGGATGTAAAAACCCACCCTCTTTAAACTTGGTTCTCTCCAAGAACCCCAAAACGCTGAACAACACTTTCTTTACAATCCTTTTCACACGACTCAGTCTAGGGGTAATATCTCATCAAAAGGATTAACTAAAAGGTTTCACTTTTTCTGGAACAACAAGGCTTTCATACATTTAGAAAATTCTAGCCTTTCAAATACAAAAATTAATTACATTCTTCTGAAAATTTCACAGCTTTTCAGGTACAAGAATGGACACTTAAATTCTTCTCAAAATATTACATAAAATTTCACCACCAAAAATATGTCCTTTCCATTCTCATTTCTTCCAGAAGGCGGATGAACTACAGGAAAAGAATGTATTTCCCCAAAATAACATCCACAATGTACTTCAAAAAGTCAAAAGCCTTTAAAACATTAATGACACTTTCTCTCAAAAATAAAAACAGAAACGGGGATGAACGCTTTACAAAGCCTCTATCAGCATAGCTAGAAGTGCAACTGGAATAACCCTCTGTTATCCAGCTCTCCGCAGAGTCTCTTAATACCTAATTCAGCTAGGACGATGGCCGCGAGGCTAAACATATACCGCAAGGCTAAACATAGACCGCGAGGCTAAACATAGGTCGCGAGGCTAAACATAGGCCGCGAGGCTAAACATAGGCCGCGAGGCTAAACATAGGTCGCGAGGCTAAACATAGGCCGCGAGGCTAAACATAGGCCGCGAGGCTAAACATAGGCCGCGAGGCTAAACATAGGCCGCGAGGCTAAACATAGGCCGCGAGGCCCACTATCTCCAAAACCGAACCGCGCTCAAAAATGGAGCACACAAGTTGAGCTCTCGGAATAGAACACTTGCAGCTTGAGTTATATCCGCAACAAGGAACAATGCGCGCGCGTGCACGCATTTAGGATTCTGAGTCTCTGTGAACTCAAATACACTTTGCACCGAAAAACGATTTGTACGGCCTAAACACACAATGGCAAGCAAAAACATTGATTCAAAAATATGTGCCGAGTTCAAGTACCAAATTCTACAACCGGCAAAAACCTATCCAACTGACAAGTCACGACCCAGCCAGTCAGTTCCTTAGCCCCTTATGCAAAAATCAAGAAAATAATAAGAAAATGAACCAAAGAAAACGCACACAAATACACATGTTAGCAAACCTATAACTAGCTACTCTACATTGTTGCGCGCGCGTTGTTGTACGACTTTTAACGGGATTAATACTAATTTTATGCAGCTACTGACCAAACTTCCAAGTGGCAGAAAGAAGAAGAATCCTCCCCACAAGGCAGTCGCAGCTCTGGTCTCGCCAAGGGCTCGAGGTAAGCGCGAGCAGGTGGAAGGGGTTCCGGACCAGCCACAGCTTTCTTCCAGGACTCCAGTGAACGCCAGGGACGATGACGGGGAAGGGAGGACGATGAGGAACCAAATAAAAAGGGGTGAAGATGGCGATGAGGATGAAGAGAAGAGACGATGTCAGCCGAAGCGCAGTTGCTTCGCTACCCCCACGTCTATGCCTCGTGCAGGGCAAAAAGTTGATTACAGGATCCTTCAGGGACGTGGCCCTCACCACACCTCAGCACTGGGCGGCCGTAGGTGGACAAAACGATGAAAAGGAGAAAGGATGAAGCGATGAAGCGATGTTGATTAACTGAAGGAAAAATATGGAGTGACGTTCGACCGGTTGAAAGCTCATGAAGTCGCAAGTTGAATGTGGAGTCTCGCGATAGGTCAGTGCTAACAGGGGTTGCACGCATTTCACGAGTAGGTTGTCTCCCTTAGGTGAGAAGAAGGAGAAAGACCTCGGGGTCCTTTGTGATCGAGTGGTAGACGGTGCCTTTCTCTGTCTGTTCAGAAGAACAATGTCACAAACTCGTGACAGACAGTGAGTTTGTTATTATTATTATTATTATTATTATTATTATTATTATTATTATTATTATTATTATGACTATTATTATTATTATGACTATTATTATTATTATGACTATTATTATTATTATGACTTATTATTATTATTATTATGATTATTATTATTATCATTATTATTATTATTATTATTATTATTATTATCATACTCATCATTATCATATTATTATTATCATCATCATCATCATCATTATTATTATTATTATTATTATTACTATTATTATTATTATTATCATCATTATTACCATTATTATCATTATTATTACTATTACTATCATGCTCGCAGGACAATGGAAAGTACAAAATAAGGGTGAAGGCGTGGCCCAATTTCCCCGCCAGTTCGGCCAGTGACGCCGAGTACCAGGTGAGATGCACTCTCCCTCAGGAGGCGGAAGCCGTACTCGGTACTGTCAGCATCCAAAACGATGGGCAAGTACACCCCTTCTCTCTTTTCTCTCTCTCTTTAGTACAAATAATTGGCGGTGGAAGTGGTAGTAGTAGTAGTAGTAGTAGTAGTAGTAGTAGTAGTAGTAGTAGTAGTAGTAGTAGTAGTAGTATAGTTGCATAGTTGCATAGTTCGCAGTGCTTTTTGTTGGAGTTGATGCTGATGCTCCACCTGCTATGTTATTGTTGCATTTTACTACTGTTGTTGTTCCTGGTTATGACTGTGTTGTTTGGTCTCAATGTTCTTTGTCTTCTTCTTCTTCTGTGGTGGTGGCCAGCTTCTTTTTTTATAGAAGTAAATGCACACACTTTAGGGGGTGACCAAAGAAAAAGAAGCAGATGAGAGAGAGAAAAACAAAAGAAGCAGAAACAAAAATCAGCTATCACACAAGTCATAGTCTACTTGAATTTACTTGGGTTCAGTAGAAAAATATTAGATGCAGCAAACAAAATAAAAATTCCTATTTCTGGACTGGGATGGGGATATTTACATGGAGCTGCCGGCAGCTACAGATTTTCACGTTCGCCCCCAGCAAGCTGGGAACTAGCCGACCCTAGACACTCCATAAGGCAGTGCCCAGGCCCCAACCAAAAAGGACAAACAAAGACAAACAAACAAATCCCTAACTACTGGAGTAAAAAGCAATTGGGGATGGGGATGAAGGGACTGGGGTGGGGGCGTTTGTTCAGGACTTCATTGCTGGGATGTGGCTGAGAGCCCTGCTGATGCTGGCTCTCCTCCAGGGTCTAGGGCGTTGGTCCACTTCAGGTGGTGCTGAAGCCTGGAGTCGAAGGATGCCAGGGACGGTGCAGCGACGATGTTCTCCGGGAGGCAGCTCCACTCCGGGATCGTGCGAGGGAGAAAGGTTCCCTAACAGTATTGTGTCCTGCACGATCGGATGTCGTACGCCTGCGTGTTGGTCTGGCGTCCTGTTTTCTTCTGACAGTTGGTAGTTGGCGCATGTTTGGTTTCAATTTTCAGGAGCCCGGCCTTGTATTTGTACAGAGTGGTGAGTTGCGCCTTTTTTCTCTTCTCCTGCAGTGAAGGCCAAGCAAGTTCTTGCAGCATGCTGTCAACACTGGAGGTTTGCTTGTAGTCCTGCATGATCCACCTTGCTGCACGCCTCTGGACTTTCTTGATGGAGTCAATGCAGATTGTTGTGGTAGGATCCCATACAGGACTGGCATATTCCAAAACAGGTCGGACAAGAGCCTTGTATGCTGTTGCTTTGGCCTTGCGACTTCACGTTCCTCCTGACAAAGCCTAGGATCGTGTTTGCTTTGTTGGTGATGTTACTAACATGAAGGTCCCATTTCAACTCGTTGGTCAGAGTCACTCCTAGATATTTTGCACTGGAGACACTCTTCAGCACGTGTCCATGGAGGGTGTAGTCTCCAGCTAGTGTCTTTCTGCGCCTTGTCATGTGCAGCGTCATACACTTTTCCGGGTGGAACGTCATTTTCCAGCGTTCTTCCCATTGCGCAAGTGTGTTGAGGTCTTGCTGGACAAGGCGCTGGTCTTCTGTACTGGAGACATCTTTATGGCAGGCTGTGTCGTCCGCAAAAAGGCGTGCCGTGGAAACCAGGTCGGTGGGCAAATCGTTGAAGGAAGAGTATTAGTTACGTGTTGCCTGCTTAGGACCAAGGACAGAATGGAAGAATAGGCTCAGCAGCCTGTTAAATAAAGTTTCTGAAATCTGAAATCTGTAGTGTCATGACTCTCTGCATGTGTCTCTTTGTGTGTTATGTCCATGTCGCCATACGTTACTTGATGTGATGTGCGTAGTGTAACTCTGTCAATGGATGTTCAAATATCTTCTCTCTGTCGTTACTTCCAACTTTCATTTGAGAAGGATTGATGCAATTAGGCTTTATCTTTCACAAGCAAGTACAGCACACCTCGTTCGCTCACTGGTTCTTTCTAGACTAGACTACTGTAACAGTGTTCTCTCTGGCCTTCCTTCCTCATCTATTTCCCGGTTGCAAAAAGTTCAAAACAATGCTGCTAGGCTTGTTCTCCGGAAGAGAAAGCGTGATCACATTACACCCCTCCTCAGACAGTTACACTGGCTTCCCATTTCAGCACGTATAGAATTTAATTAAGATGGCTACCTTAGCATTCAAATTCCACAATGATTCTCTTCCCCTCTATTTGTCAGAAAAGCTCTCTCCATATGCACCCTCACGATCTCTTCGTTCTAGTAGTCAAAACCTTCTCAAACTTCCTAACTACAATCTAAAGTCAGCTGGACATAGATCTGTTCGTTTTCAGTGCGCTAAAATCTGGAACAGTTTGCCTGTCAGTCTCCGCAACAGTCCATCTTTCAAAAAGAACCTCAAAACCTATCTCTTCAAAACATCTTACAGTGCCCCCTTTGATGAGTAATTTGCCCCGTTAACTCCATGCTTGCATGAGGGTCGACTGGACATGATATAGGCCTACGTGTGCGTGTTCGTGCCACTTCGTTGTTGCACGCGCGCATTTGTATGAGTGTGCACACTCATTTCGTCAGTTTTCTTAAGTGTGTGTGTGTGTGCTTGCGCACGTGAGCGTGTGTGTGTGTGTGTGTGTGTGTGTGTGTGTGCGCGTGTGCGCGTGCGCATGCTTTTCCCCGATCAATAGATCTTGTGTCTCTGTCTGTCTCTCTCTGTCTGTCATTCTCTCTCTCTCTCTCTCTCTCTCTCTCTCTCTCTCTCTCTCTCTCTCTCTCTCTCTCTCTCTCTCTCTCTCTCCAGCTTGCAGGCTTAAACTTACTGTTAATCAAGATAAATCAAAGATAGTAGTATTTAGAAAGGGGGGTCACATTGCTTCTAGAGAAAAATGGTTCTATGGAGGGGTTCAATTGGAAATTATAAATCAATATAAATATTTAGGGATAATTTTTTCGTCTGGTTTAACCTTTTCATATTCACTTGATGAGATGGCAATGAAAGCAAAGAAGTGTATGTTTGGAATTCTTAGGTTTCTTTGGTCATTAGGAGAAAATTCCCCAAGATTGTTTTTCAAACTTTTTGATACTCAAATTCAACCCATTTTGTCATATGGCTCAGAAGTGTGGGGCCTAACTGCAGACCATACAGCTATTGAAAGAATACACCCGCTTGCAATTAAACGTCTATTAGATA
>CM065702.1:39301807-39306807 GCA_017654935.2 Phymorhynchus buccinoides | reverse complement strand
CACATTTGCGCATGCGTGCGTGCGCGCACACACACACACAGACACACGCGCGCGCACGCGCGCACACGCGCACACGCGCACACGCGCGCACACGCACACGCACACACACACACACACACACACATACACACACACACACACACACACACACACACACACACACACACACACACACACACACACACACCTATACACACACCTACACACACACACACCCACACACACACACACACACACACACACACACACACACACACACACACACACACACACACACACACACACACACACACACACACACACACACACACACACACACACGTACATATACACATAAGATACATGGACAGTATGTTAAGAATTGGAGTGAAAAAGGGCGAAACTGTACAAGGGTAAAATATCACTCCTCGCCTAAATGAGCTCACGTGATGAAGCATGCAGCAAAAATCAAAGAAAGGGCGAGATGATAAACGGTCAATCGGGACCTACCCAGAAAATCAAGGCCCAGTTCAGACTTTGGCCGTTTGCTCAAAAGGCTTTTGCCATTGGTTGAAATGATCCTGTAGCTGGGGCCAACAGTATAGTAACATGAGAGCTGCAGGTGATTTTCTACAGTGATGGAAAATCATGGTTCAGTTTAGTCTCTTGTGAAACACTATGTCTCTCAAATGAGGAGATGAAATTCTGCTTGACGTCCTCCAGTCTGGAACAGACACATACGGGACATTAGTAGATATAAAGATGGTGGGAACGATTCTGGAGGCAATGCCCGGAGGCAGTGCAACACCAGGAAAGTCCCGAATGTTTAACAATACAGATGTTACAAAAATGTAAAGTCAATGGGGAGGCATTTGCAAGGCACTCTTATAGCGCTGCAGCCAACATAATTAGACAAGCTACCTTTGGGTGCCCTCCCCTGGTGCCAGCTGTCCCTAAGTCCCCTTGGTAGAGGGAGTGCATATCGTTTTATCCACGTTCATCTGGCTGTCCCGTTTAACGTCTTACTGGATCTTGGGCCCTAGAAGTTGTGTTCCATTGCAAAAACATTTTGTGTTCTTTTCTTTTGGCACACGGTATAAAACCCAGTGGCAACGAAAAAGTTAACATTTGGTCATTTGTGATGTGTGTGTGTGTGTGTGTGTGTGTGTGTGTGTGTGCAGGCTACCCTGGAGGCTTTGACGTCGAGTACTGCATGGCCTTCACCTGTAATCCAAATCGCGTTGTCTGTGACACATCTTTCAACTACTCACTCATTGACGAGTCAGTGACTAATACTCCCAATACTACTGCTGCTGCTACTACTACTACTGCCACTACTGCTGCTGCTACCTTTGTTGCTTCTGCTGCTACTATTACTACTAGGGGAAGACGGGGTAAAAAGCGCATGGGCGGGTAAGAAGCCCACCCCAATTATCTCATGAAATGAAGCAAATTTCAGTCTCATTTTGCCCATGAGACGAGCGTGAATGTCTAGCATTCGTCTCATGGGCAAATTTGACTGAAATTTTCTTTATTTCATGAGATAATTGGGGTGGGCTTCTTACCCGCCCATGCGCTTTTTACCCCGTCTCCCCCTACTTCTCTTATTGCTGCTGCTGCTACTTATACTTATTATCATCATCATCATAATCATTATAATAATAATTACTACCGGGCTTACGTTTCCCTAGGAGCAAACATGGGAGGATTCCTTCTCCACCCTACCCGACCAACCCCTTCCCCTCTCTCTTGCCATTTTCACCTACTACCTTAGTAATTTAATGTGAACAATGCTTTGCAAAATCGTTGTTCAGTTAACCCTTTTGTCCCATATATGGCACTCCCTGTATTGTAGTGCACTCATGATCAAAGTTGGGAGTGTTTTGAGTTGTCACGCTGTGAATAGGAATTCAATTTCATGCATTCCTTTATCAGAGGTGCTTAGGAAAATGGCTCATTAAGCACTAGTCACAATTTGTGATGGTTTTGGAAAACATTCACCCCTTCTTCTTCTTCTTCTTCTTCTTCTTCTGCATTCCCAGGCCATATGGCCATAATGGGCAAGGTACATATGTGTCTGGTTTTCAGTTTTCTCTGGTCTCTCCACTGCACTGCGTACAGCCAATTCATTCCGATTTCGGAGGAGCTCAAAGGAGAAAAATTATTTGAAAGATTGTTTTGAAAAAAAGGCAGGCCAATAAGTCAGAAAGATAGTAGATGATAGAAAGCAAAGGGAAAAGGCAGAGTTAAAGAGAGTGGCAGATTAGAGGACGTAACAAGCACAGAACTTCCAGAATTGGGGGAACTATGTTTACGAGAAAAAACCCAGTACCCCATGGGGAGAGACTCGTGGAGGGGGTGGGGTCATCCAGCTCCCCATATGGAGGCACAAGGCATCCACCCACTGCTCGGTTTATTGTCTCATCCGAAAGACTCCACGTTCAGACCGCAAGACCTAGTGCAGAGGGAGAGGAAAAATCCCCTGTACCCAGGGTCGAACTCGGGTTTAGTACGCATGTGGCAAACGCATTGCCTCTGTGCCACTACTCCTAGTACTACTGCTGCTGCTGCTGCTACCTATGGGAGGCCAAACGTGGTTTTATTATCTTCTCTATTTTAGCCTATTCAATACGAAAAAGAGCTATTGAATACACAAAAAACTATTTAATAGTGTCAATGTAAATATTAAATAGAAATAGTAAATAATCCAAAATATAGAAAAACTTAATTCATTACTGCGCTTTTATATTCAATACTGTTCTTGTTCTATTGAATAGAAAAGTGAAAAGTATTGAATAGAAAAGTGGAAAGTATTGAATAGAAAAGTGGAGTAATGAATTAAGAGCTTGTATCTATTCCATACTTTGTAAAAAATATTCCATACTTTGTAAAAATATTCCATACTTTGCAAAAATATTCCATACTTTGTAAAAAATATTCCATACTTAAATATTCCATACTTTGTAAAAGGCGGATTGAAGAAGAAGATATGCTTTAAAAACAAAGCAAACGAAACAAAACGATTGAGTGACACTGAAAGACTTACATGCAACCTCATTACTTGTGGCGTTGAACTTGAAGCAAGTCAAATGAAGTGGCAGGGGAGGCCAAGTGTAGTGGGTCTCAATATGGCTGCTCGGAACGATGGTTGGACCAAAGATATTCTAAAAGGGTAAGATGGATTACATAAGAGCTCGGCGAACCGGGCTGATAGAGTTATCGTTAGTGGGGACAGCACACTTTTCACAGTGGAGGCTATCCAAAAACTCAGACTGGAACTTGAATGGAGAATTCAACTGGCCTGTCGACGTGCAAAATGTGTCCTGTTTAAAAGGGACATAACCAGTGTTTCTGTCCTCACAACTCATATAGGGAAAAGAGACCGGATGCTTATCTTCCCATTTAGAATATCTTTGGTTGGACTCAGTGTTGACCTTCAAGATTTGCATAAAGCCCTCACGTAGTCTTGGCGTCTCTGACAATAACCGTCAGCTGGCTAGCCGAGAGAGTAGAGAATGAGTTTTGCATTCGAAACCAATTCTTTACTATTTAAACTATTTAATAGTACTTTACGGATAATATTGAATAGAAAGAGATGGTGGTATGAAAAGAGCATTATCTACTCTATATCCACAAGATGTATTAAATAGATATTGGAAGTATTTAATAGATTTTGGGGATATTGAATAAAGAATGGTTTGGAATTCATTTATACTTTAGCGTTTCATTTTCTACTCTACTGAGTTTGAATCTATTCAATAGAGCAAGCACATTATGGAATATTTTTACAAAGCATAGAATATTTTTACAAAGTATGGAATATTTCTACAAAGTATGGAATATTTTTACAAAGTATGGAATATTTTTTACAAAGTATGGAATATTTTTACAAAGTATGGAATAGATGCAAGCTCTTAATTCATTACTCCACTTTTCTATTCAATACTTTTCACTTTTCTATTCAATAGAACAAGAACAGTATTGAATATAAAAGCGCAGTAATGAATTAAGTTTTTCTATATTTTGGATTATTTACTATTTCTATTTAATATTTACATTGACACTATTTAATAGGTTTTTGTGTATTCAATAGCTCTTTTTCGTATTGAATAGGCTAAAATACAGTAGATAATAAAACCACGTTGCCCCCCCCCCCCCCCCCTAGCTAGCTACCACTACTAGTACTACTTCTCGTATTGCTGCTGCTGGTGAGAGAGTCTGGAGAAATTGCATACAAGGCATCTCCAACATAAAAGGATAGCCCTGTTTTCCAAAATAGCTCTTTGCCCCCCCCCCCCTCTCTGGAGGTCATGGTGGGAAGCAACTGGCCCTGTAGTCACGAGTGCGTCTGAAACGCTTAATCCGGGATGTAAAATGCAAATTAGACAAAACTGCCAGGCAGATTGGCAGTTTAGTCTCATTTATATTTTACATTCTGGATTAAGTGTTTTAGACGCACTCGTCACTATAGGGCCAAGGGGAATGATGAATAAGATAGGGGCATGAACGCTGGGTGATAATGGACATGGAGTGTGAGATGTTACGTCTATACTGTTGACATAGAGGCGAGCACGGAAGAAGAGCAGATTTCTGATAGTTAATTCCACTTTTCTCTTTATTTCGTGTTCATGTTCTGCTATTTCTATACTGTTTACATGTTTCGTTATGTAGTCTGAAAGCGTGCACATGCATGCATGGTCATTATTATAATTAATGTTTTCCCTTCTTTTCGTTGTTGTTAATATTGTTTGTTTACACAGTGGAAACCACTTTAACATGCACCAGGTGGGGGTTTTGTTTAAAACCACTCCCATCATCCTTTGCTCATGAAAACAATGAACAACAATAGTGACCACTTTCATTTTTCTATTTACTTATGCATTATGGAGAGAAAAAAATGTAGAGTCTGATCCCGGACCGGCAGATTTTCGGACATAACTGGCAAGGGAAACTGTGGGTCGGTGGGGGGTGGGGGGTGGAGGGTGGAGGGGGGGTCTCTGATCACTCGACAATCATCAAAT
>CM065702.1:39281807-39291807 GCA_017654935.2 Phymorhynchus buccinoides | reverse complement strand
CACCAGTGTTCAAAGTAGCATTGTCGACCTGGAAAACGTTGTTACTAAACTAGACACTTCGGTCTCTTCTCTTTCTACTGAGAATAAAGCCATAAAAGACGATATAGGATATGTCCTCTCAGAACTATCACAAATCGAAAGACAGGGCACACACGAAGAAAGAGGTATCGCTGCTGCTTGCACTGATCACAGTATTGATGCAAGGCAAACGGCCGAGGCCATCTCCAAAGACCCAGTCCTCGCCCCCCTTTCCCCTCAGAGCCCCTTGATTGACAGTGAAGCCAAGAATGTAAGGCAGTCCACTGTGGGTGTTGCTGAGGGAGGTTTAGTTAACGCACCCCCAGTTTCACCTTCCCTGGGTGTTGGCGAGAGTATGAACAGTCCTAATGTCTCTGTCCAAAACCGCTTTGAGGCATTGTCAAATTTAGAAGGGGATCAGAACACCGACTACTCTCATGACAAACGTTTGTTTTCCTTTAAGCCTAACTCGGGTCAAGAAGATGCATCTAAGTGTCAGGTCCACGAGCAACGCCACAAGAAATCACCACAAGAAGTGCTGAGTGAACTAAGCATTCCAGAGCATACATCCTCACTCATCATAGGGGACTCTGTTATCGGACACATACACCCCAATAGATTGGGTACTCACAAAGATCCACTCTTTAAGATATGTATACCAGGTCTGACCATAAACGACCTTATTACATGGCTGTCCAGGTTACAAAAGCATGACCAGATAAACACTGTTATAATCCATATAGGTGTTAATGATTGCCCTGCAGGTACAATTTCCACCGAAGTGTGGAATGAGGTCATTATTATTTCCCAGAACTGTTTCCCATCAGCCTAAGTGGCCCTCAGTTCCATTGTCCCGGCAAAAGGTAGGCACTCATTAAATAACACAATCATTCCTTCCAACAGAAACCTCTACCCTGCATGCACTGGCAAGAAGGTAGATTTGATTGACAATCATGACACTTTTGTGACTAACCGTGGTTTGCCACGAAAGGCTCTCTATAAAGATGACATTCATCTGAGCATGAAGGGTACTACGGGTCTAGCCCTGAATTTTAAGAAAGTTCTTCCCCAAGCAGAGCGCCGCAGACATAGCCCTCAACGCGAGTCCTCAGGTTCCCAATATCAGACCCGCCTCACTAACGACAGACAGCAATATAGACCCCGTTTATATGAAACGGAAGAGATCATCCCCCATGCCTTTCAGTCTAGTCGTGTGGGTGTTCTCCCCTTGGCATCCACATCCCACTTCCCCCTCCTCCGTTCCCAACGTGATGGTAATGCCAACAGTGACCAGGTCCCTCCCGCACACCCAGGCCAGTTTCCGGGCTCTTTGCCTCCTGAACGGCCGAGGGCAACTGTGAGGGAAAGCACCACGGAAGCCTCATATTCCTCTCAGCAGAGTGAACACAATCCCTCTCTCCATGATGTATCGGCTTATCCGCATACCTCCCACCCCCTAGGTCAGCGTATTTGTGCTAACTTTGAGCTAACAGTATATGTATGCTTGCGTTCAGTTTTATGCATGTTTGTGACTGAATAACGTCAGAATTTATCATCCAAATCGATTTCGCATCATTCTGCACGCTTTTCTACAAGAAGCGCACAGGCCTTTTGGCAATACACCAACATGCCAAATTTGGAAACCGTAACAGCGAAAAAATACAACATAATTATGATCAAGACAAAAATTACATATTACAGGTCAAAGGTAAAATTCATTGATTAATCTTAATAGGAAAGTGATGTACCGTATCCATACTTTGATTCTTTTATATAAACTGAAATGGTATGTTGTTGTTTTTTCCCTCATTAAATCTGTTTTCTGAAATACAAAGTATGAACATGCGTTTATTTGAGTGCTAAGTGAAAGGAAGAACGAAAGACAAATGAATCTGAGAATAGCTGGCGTCGGGGAAGGTCCCCAAAGGCCAATCAATTCATTCGGTTGCAGTACTAAGCGATAGTGCAAGGACCTTCGGAGTCACTCACTAAAGACTAGGCCGTATGAGAAAAAGTCTGAATATGCAAAGAGTGATTTCTCTGCAGCTGTCTGAAGCCGGTATTTTATTTCCACCCTTTCACCTACACTGCAGGTGGGGATCATTGTGAACTCGCCCACTGCCTGATGCTACCATAATTACTTAGCTCTTCCCACCTTCCACCTTCCAGCAGGTGGGAAGTGAGAAAGTGGGCTTCACTCTTTGCAAGGTTGGTAGGCTGCGAAGAAAGCACTCCTTGTGACACTTTTTGGCCTAGCTATGAGATCTCCATCAGTGTTGTAAGGGAGGGACACCCCTCCACAACAACCCCCCCCCCCCCCTTTCTGATTGTGCCAGTTTCGAATTGTCTTTATCTAATCTATTTACTTCTTTATGTTTGGACTCTTTCCATATCTAATCGGAAAAAAACGATAGACAGGATGAGAAGAAAGTGAAAGGGTCGTGTGTATGTGTTGTTGTTCTTCAGTTTAACGTCCTGCCACTAAAAGTGACTCAGACAAGTGTAAGTGTGTGTGTCTGTGAGTGTGTGTGCGCACAAGTGTATGTGTGTCTCTGTGTAAACTGCATAAGTACGAGCGCACATGTGTGGGAACATGTGTACAGAAAAACAGAAAAGAACAGAACCAATGTGGAAGGAGGGACGACAGGGTTTACTCTCTCTCTCTCTCTCTCTCTCTCTCTCTCTCTCTCTCTCTCTCTCTCTCTCTCTCTCTCTCTCTCTCCTCTTCTTTTTACGACTCTCAGAAGACAAAATCAGAAACACAGAGAGGGAAAGTCAATACTGTCACGACACATTCCTGCTCTGAAACAGAACTAAGAATACAAAATGGGAAAGAAATGTTACACATTACACATTTGTTTTTGCGCATCAGCTTTTTTTCAAATTCTTTTAACAAATATAATAGCAAAATAACAAAGCAAACACAAAACGTTTTTGTGTGAAATAGAAAGTGATACAACTGAAACAAAAACCCATAGTAAGTGCAAAAAACAACCACACACGCATTATGAATAAATAAAAGAGAACAAATACGATTTTTTTTTAAATAGAAAGAAAAACAAACCAAAACAACAAAAAACCCAAAGAAAACCATCAATTCACGCCATAAGAAGGAAGACAACTTAAAACACGCCATTGAAAGGAGAACAACTCAAAACACACCATGGAAAGGGACACAACTCTAAACACACCACAGGAAGGGAAACAACTCAACACGCATCACAGAAACGAAAACTTAAAATGCGCCATAGAAAGGGATACAACTCTAAACACGCCACAGAAAGGGAAACAACTCAATACGCATCACAAAAACGAAAACGAAAACTTAAAACGCGCCATAAAAAGGGAAACAACTCAAAACACGCCACAGAAAGGGAAACAATTCAAAGCACGCCATAGGAAAAGGTCAAAACACGCAATATATTAAAGAAATAACAACAATAAACAAAAATTGAAAATAACTCAAAACACGTCTTAGAAATGTAAACAACTTTAAGCACGTCCAAGAATAAACCCACCAAAACCACTCGCTAAATTAGATATCCCTTGCTACATAGAGGAAAAGAAACAATTCCAAGCATGCTTCAGAAAAAGGAAATAACTCCGCTAAACACCAAAACAATGAGAAATCAGTTTTGAACACCTGTGACCATCAGAAATGATCAGCTCAAAGCAGAACAGAAAATACCTGAACACGCCCCATTGGAGACAAAAGAGCTCAAAGCATGCTGTAGAATTGGAAATATCTGAACACGCCCCACTGGAGACAAAAGAGCTCAAAGCATGCTGTAGAATGGGAAATATCTGAACACGCCCAATTGGAGATAAAATAACTCAAAGCATGCTGTAGAATGGGAAATATCTGAACACGCCCAATTGGAGACAAAATAACTCCTTGGAGACAAAAGAGCTCAAAGCATGGTGTAGAATGGGAAATATCTGAACACGCCTCGTTGGAGACAAAAGAGCTCAAAGCATGCTGTAGAATGGGAAATATCTGAACACGCCTCGTTGGAGACAAAAGAGCTCAAAGCATGCTGTAGAATGGGAAATATCTGAACACGCCCCACTGGAGACAAAAGAGCTCAAAGCATGCTGTAGAATGGGGAATATCTGAACACGCCTCGTTGGAGACAAAAGAGCTCAAAGCATGCTGTAGAATGGGAAATATCTGAACACGCCTCGTTGGAGACAAAAGAGCTCAAAGCATGCTGTAGAATGGGAAATATCTGAACACGCCTCGTTGGAGACAAAAGAGCTCAAAGCATGGTGTAGAATGGGAAATATCTGAACACGCCTCATTGGAGACAAAAGAGCTCAAAGCATGCTGTAGAATGGGAAATATCTGAACACGCCTCGTTGGAGACAAAAGAGCTCAAAGCATGCTGTAGAATGGGAAATATCTGAACACGCCTCGTTGGAGACAAAAGAGCTCAAAGCATGCTGTAGAATGGGAAATATCTGAACACGCCTCGTTGGAGACAAAAGAGCTCAAAGCATGCTGTAGAATGGGAAATATCTGAACACGCCTCGTTGGAGACAAAAGAGCTCAAAGCATGCTGTAGAATGGGAAATATCTGAACACGCCTCGTTGGAGACAAAAGAGCTCAAAGCATGCTGTAGAATGGGAAATATCTGAACACGCCTCCTTGGAGACAAAAGAGCTCAAAGCATGCTGTAGAATTGGAAATATCTGAACACGCCTCCTTGGAGACAAAAGAGCTCAAAGCATGCTGTAGAATTGGAAATATCTGAACACGCCTCCTTAGACAAAAAGCTCAAATGAAATGTCTGAACACGCCCCATTGGAGACAAAAGAGCTCAAAGCATGCTGTAGAATGGGAAATATCTGAACACGCCCCATATATTTGGAGGCAAAAGAGCTATAAGCATGCTGTAGAATAGGAAATTTGTCAAAACTAAAACAACACCCCATTGTACTACAGGGAATCAACCGAACCCAAACTCCCAGCAGTAACTCAAGGGGGAAACAATTAAAAAGACGCCATAGAAAGGGAAGCAGCTCCAAAAACAATTTAGAAAGGAAAACAAACTCAAAATGGCCCACTGTTAAGGGGAAGCAACCAAACTTTCACCCTCAGCAGCAACTCAGAAGACGCCATAGAAAGGTAAAAAAAGGGAAACAATTCAAAACACCCCATTACTAAGGGGAAACAACCGAACCTAAATCCCCAGCAGTAACTAATAAACAACTCAAACGCGTCAAAGAAAGCAAGTCCAAAGCGTTTTAGAAAGTGGAACAATTGAAAGCACCCCACCATTAAAAAGAAACAATCAAATCAAAACCATCACCAGCAACTCATAAGGGGCACACAACTCATAAGGCCCAACTGAAAGGGAAAAGAGGGAAATAACTCATATGATGCCTCAATTTTAGGAGAAACCATCACACCCTCATCCTCATCAGCAACTCATCATGGGGGGAACAAGTCATAAGATGTCGAAAAGAGGAAGCAACTCCAAAACATCTTAGAAAGGGGAAAATGAAACATTTCCAAACGCCCGTTAAAGAGGAAACAATCGAATCGGACCCTTACCAGCTACTCATAAGCAACAAGCCATGTAAAACACACCAAAGAAAGCGAAGAAAGGGATACAATTTAAAATGTTCTAAAGTATTTTGAGGGGGAAATAATCTAACCTCAATGCAAGCCTCGGCATACCAACAACCATTAGAATTTGAATCATATGTGCAGGGCAGCCAAAGTGAAAACCCACCAACTGCTGGTTACTTTACTCGCCGTGGCTTTATTGAAGAGGACAGATCCGAGCAAACAACAGGTTAGCCCTAAAAAGAAAGAAGTCTTCACTTAGGTGCTGGTACTGCGAAGTTCCGGGGCACCTTATTCGGGACTGCAGGCAGAAAGCCCGTGACATGAAGAGAAAGGCTGAACAGGCTGCACAGAGAAACAGGGAGCCTGAAGTGGAACAGAAACTAGAGAAGGCTGATGGTGAGGGGCAACAATCAACCTCATTTCCTTCTGCCCAAATAATCAAGTGCAAGAGAGCCACAGAGGATACGGTTCAAGGTCATGGGAAGATTAACTCATTGCGGATGAATTCTGAGTATACTCGGAACAGGAGAACGCCAGTCAGGGCTTAATTCCGAGTATTCTCGGAACTGCAATTTCTGAGTCTCAAAGTTATCTAAATCCATGTTTGTGTTCAATCCAAATCACATTTTTCGAGTTATTTCTCTTTGTCACTCTTCCAGCTTTCGTTTCACTTATGTTTGGCACTTCTGTTTCAATCTTTAATGTTAAAAATGTGCAAAAAAATCGGCCATACACGAGCCTCAGAAAATACTGCAATACATTTTCATTACCAGTAATAGTAATAAGGAGACTTATGGTTCCGATGTTAATGCAAGTAACCATGATTTCTAAGCAACAATTAAACTTGGATCAAGCAGTAATGTTGTCCAAATTGAATAATTCACAGTGGTGAGTTTTGTTGCACTTCTTATTTGGTTTTTTGTCTTTCTCTAGGCAAACCCAGGCCAGTAATGATGTTTGTCTAAGGCAGTGATGTCCTGAATGGGTTAATGGGAAAGACTATGATTGTCATCGACACTGCATCAAGTCATTCGTTGATAAGACCTGATGTGCTTGGGCTCAACAATCTTCCACAACTGGCTGGTAAAGTTCGTGGGGCCACTAAAGACGTTGGAGAAGTGTATGGCCCAGTAGAGGTTACTGTGCAGTTGGGAAAAGAGGTTCAGAAGATTTCAGTGTATGCAATGGATATGGCCTGGATTTTCTTCTCCCAAACAAGTGTTGCATAGATCTGAATCAATTGTAAATGACCATAGGACTGCAGAGAACATCGGTACCTCTTCATAAAAATTATAGTGAATATGTCGGTATCTGTTGTCACCATTAGAATAGCTGTTGTTGCTCCTGCATGGTCAGAAAAAATAATTTGGTGTAGATCCAGCAAAACTTTGCCAGCAATTGCGCAAAAATATAACATACTAACCAATTTCTTTGTTTCTTCAAATTGGACTGTGGGTGAAACCACAGAGCAAGTTGTGTGGATGGGACCATCCCATCACATGACAACCAGCCTGCAGCAGAGTTGCAACAGCAGCAGAAGCAGCATGGCACTGCAACCAGGCTAAAGGACGGCCGGTACGTGGCTTCAGGACAGATCTGTCTTGGCAACTGTTTTTTGGGCGAGGGTGATCGATGCCTGCCAGGGTCGCTTAGCTCTGGACCAATCAGTCCACAGGGTAATGAAGGGAGAGGTGATGATCCCGTCCAACTGCAGGTGGCCCTGGGATTCTATGGGGAAGACGGTGATTGTTAGGCGTTGGTTCTCTGTGGCAAAATAGATGACAATACGTCTGCCCAGTTCAAGCTCATAGCTGAAAAGAAAGAAAATTAAAAAATAAAATAAACACACACACACACACACACACACACACACACACACACACACACACACACACACACACTATGTACATAATTTGATAATTATCCGGCCAAGGTGTGTTGGGCTATCTTGCTCACACAGCAAAGGTAGGTGAGATGGCGCTGAGGTACATGCGGGCGTCAGTCCTTCGATACGATGACCAGTACCGTGCCCACCAGACTGTGTTCAAATTCCGCTGGGGCAGTGACTGCCAACATCTAGTCCTGGTTGCCCTGAGGGACCAACAGCAGCACCCACCACAGCACCAGCGGTATAGGAGTCCCCCATCTGCGACCCCAGCCTCTTCCCACGACACCAGTGAGCTGCGCCTTCTGTGGAACCGTGCTCTTCGCTCATATGAGCATTGCAAATTCGAGCACCGGTGCTACTCTTTTCAGCTTCTCTGTGGCGAAGGAAAGAGTGTAGTCACGTGTGTCTGTCTATCCCTAGAAAGGTTATTCTATGTGTGGGCCCAACCACTTTTGTCCAGCTTATCAGAAAGCCTAACCGCCTCAATAGGTCAATCAATGCACGCAGAGCTTCATTGCATTCTTCATATGTGGGTGCAATTGCAAAAACAAACATCTATATTCACAACACATGCTATGAAGCCTCGTCTCTGCCAAACACCTTTTGCAGCTTGTGATATGCGATGAACTAAACAGTTAAATAAAGTCATTGTTATTTCTTGCCTTTGCGTGGAGCGATTCAATATAACGGGCATCTCCCAATTACGGACAGTTTTGATCAGTCTATTGCGTAGTCGGTTTGACTCTAATATTGTTACCACTTTGATTTTTAATTGCATGAAAATTTGCAAATTTATGTGGGATTGTTCTTGTTTTAAAGATGCCACAGGAAGTTGAGGTAAAGAAGTTCCATTCTGTGGTTCATTTTAGGAACCCCCTTCATTGTCATGTAAAACAGCTTTGGTCAAACATTTCAGTTGTCTGGAAACTTTGTGTTTCTGAATATTGGAGTTTTTGTCTTCCATACAGATTTGAATACAAATTGTTCCTGTGTCCCCTGACTCTCTGAACCCATTTACGATAAAGCGCTTGTCCTGATGATAAAAATAATAAAAGGAAAGAAGCTTCGCAGTAAAGGTTTTGGGGGGATTTGTTTTGAGAATGGGTTTCTGTAAATACTCTATTTTTGTAAACCATCGAAGGCATCATAGAGGAAAACACACTTTTCTTACCATTCATTCATTAAACAATAAATTAAAAAATAATTTAAAAAAACCTGAAAAACAGAAATGATAGCATGATGGTTTAAACGTTTAATGAATGAATGATTATCTGTATCGGATGCTGTTTATTTTATTTGTGTCAGCCTATGCCAAACAGTACCACTGTCCACATGACCCACCTGCTTATGTTACAAGGTCCCAACACTGGGGATTCCAGATACTTCACTAGTTCCATGGCAGTAGCTTTATTCTTTGTGTACGCCCACAGCTTCAGTTCTTCACACTTCATCTGCACTTTCACAATCGACTCCCTGTATCACACATAAACACCATGCATTTTCACCATTTACACATTCATGTATGAGCCCAATATTTTCAAATAAATCGGCTGAAAGCGTTCTCACGATGATCCAAAGGCAAATAATTAAAGAAATAAAAACAATTTGGTCACCGTTCATTTTCTGTATGTACACCAACTGTCTGGAATTCTCTCCCCTATGAAGTAAGACACTCTAATTCTGTCAAATATTTCAAAAGAGCTCTTAAAACTTGCCTTTCAAAGTGTGTGTGTGTGGTCCTGTCTTGTTTACTTTGTATACGTCACCTCTTGCCAATGTCATCGACCAGCACAACATGAAACATCACTTCTATGCAGATGACTCACAACTCCAAAACAGTACAACCCCTGAAGATCTAGATTCCATTCTTACAGAACGTAACGACTGCTATATTGATATTCAAAACTGGATGGTTCAAAATAAACTTCAATTAAATGGAGAAAAAAACGGAGCAATGCTTGTAGGAACAAAAAACAAACTAGCCTCTGTTTCCATAGAGTCAATCCAACTGGGCAACAATATCATTCCCCTCTCAGACTCAGTCAAAAACTTAGGTGTCACTTTGGACAATACTCTTTCCATGCAGAGTTTCCTGACTCAGACCTGTCAGTCCTGCTACTATCAAATTCGTCGCATTGGCTATATTCGTAAATACCTCTCAGATGAAGCCACAGCAAAGTTTGTTACTTCCCTCATCCTATCTCGTATTGACTACTGTAATGCTCTCCTTTCTGGCCTATCAGTCTCTTCTCTATCTTGTCTCCAGCGTATTCAAAACAGCTGCTCGTCTTGTCCTTAGGAACAAAAAGTTCGATCATGGTAGCCCTCTTCTGCGTTCTTTGCACTGGCTTCCTGTTGCAGACAGAATTGAGTATAAATTAAACACACTTTGCTATAAATCTATCCATAAAGCTGCTCCATCTTACCTCTGCGACAATATTTCCATTTATACGCCAGCTCGCATTTTACGTTCAGTTTCTGACCCTCTTTTTGATCCCTAGGTATAAGCTTTTCAACT